>JAWZYV010004993.1:0-11255 GCA_038373885.1 Cheiracanthium punctorium | reverse complement strand
TTTGAGGATAAAATTTGTTAATTTACAGTTTTCAGAAACTTAACTTTTCTATATACTTTTTTTTTTTTTTTTTTAAGTAACGGAGGCATAGCTTTGAGAAGGAGAGAGAAGTAAGGTTCCCTCCCTCAAAACCAAAGGTGATTTCAAGGACTTGCGGAATGAGGTCATATGGTGTCTCAGTAAAGATATTTTCGAAGAATATCAAACTAGCGCCAACTTTATTGGGGAAAGAAAATTTTTTTTTTATCGATCTGAGCCCTGAAAAAAAGATAAAAATGTTTAAACTGTCTTAAAAATCGAATATATTTTATTATTTCTTCTCAAATAATCATTAATGTTTTGGGTGGGATGGAACGCATTGTAATAGCTCCTCCTCCAACTGCGACCCAGTTTAGCTATTTTCAAAGAATATGCAACTAATGCCAATTTTGTTGAGTAGGTTAAAATAATAGCTATATAAATAAAATTAGACTTTTGTCCGTACATTTCTTGGAATTCAAAAATTTTACAATTTCTATCCGTTTCAAGCACCCGGGATTCCGATGCGACCCTCAAAAAAAAGTTTCTGTCTGTCATTCTGTCATTCTGTCCGTGACGCTTTTTTTGTCTAAGCATCACGTAAAAACGACTGAAGCGAATGATATGAAATTTTGTGTCATGATAGGTGGTCACTCAACTTAAAACATAGGCGTCGAATTTTTAAAAAATCTTGATTAGATTTTCCGATTTTGCGAAAATCGTTTCAAACTGCGAAAATTTGTGTTCAAGCATCACGCAAAAACGACTGAAGCGAATGATATGAAATTGGATGTCATGATAGGTATTCACTCAACTTAAAACATAGGCGTCCAATTTTAAAAAAATCTTGATTGGAGTTTGAGATTTTGCGAAAATCCTTTCAAACTGCGTAAATTTGTGTTCGAGCATCACGCAAAAACGACTAAAGCGAATGATATGAAATTGGATGTCATGATAGGTGGTCACTCAACTTAAAACATAGGCGTCGAATTTTTAAAAAATCCTCATTGGATTTTGAGATTTTGCGAAAATCGTTTCAAACTGCGAAAATTTGTGTTCAAGCATCACGCAAAAACGACTGAAGCGAATGATATGAAATTGGATGTCATGATAGGTGGTCACTCAACTTAAAACATAGGCGTCGAATTTTTAAAAAATCCTCATTGGATTTTGAGATTTTGACAAAATCGTTTCAAACGATTTTGACAAAATCGTTTCAAACTGCGAAAATTTGTGTTCAAGCATCACGCAAAAACGACTGAAGCGAATGATATGAAATTGGATGTCATGATAGGTATTCACTCAACTTAAAACATAGGCGTCCAATTTAAAAAAAATCTTGATTGGAGTTTGAGATTTTGCGAAAATCCTTTCAAACTGCGTAAATTTGTGTTCGAGCATCACGTAAAAACGACTAAAGCGAATGATATGAAATTGGGTGTCATGATAGGTGGTCCCTCAACTTAAAACATAGGCGTCCAATTTTTAAAAAATCCTCATTGGATTTTGAGATTTTGACAAAATCGTTTCAAACGATTTTGACAAAATCGTTTCAAACTGCGTAAATTTGTGTTCAAGCATCACGTAAAAACGACTGTAGCGAATGATATGAAATTGGGTGTCATGATAGGTGGTCACTCAACTTAAAACATAGGCGTCGAATTTTAAAAAAATCTTGATTGGATTTTCCGATTTTGCGAAAATCGTTTCAAACTGCGTAAATTTGTGCTCAAGCATCACGCAAAAACGACTAAAGCGAATGATATGAAATTGGGTGTCATGATAGGTGGTCAGTCAACTTAAACTATAAGCATCTAATTAAAAAAAATCGATCCGATTTCGAGATTTTGTGAAAATCGTTTAAAACTGAGTGAATCTTTGTTCCCGCATTACGTAATAACGACTCAAGCGAATGATGTGAAATTGGGTCACACGATAGATGGTTGCTCAACATAAACTATAGGAGTCCAATTTTTTAAACATTTTTATTAGATTTTGAAATTTTGTGAAAATTCTCTCAAAATGCGTTTATGTTTCTTCAAACATCACGTAATAACGACTCATACGAATGATACGAAATTCAGTGATAGGATAGGTAGTTGCTAATCTTAATTTATAGGCGTTGAATTTTTAAAATATTTTGATTACATTTTGAGATTTTGCGAAAATCGTTTTAAAATGCTGAAAATTTGTTCCAGCATCCCGAAATAAAGATTGCAGGGAATGAAACGAATTTGGTTGACAGGATAGGTTGTCACTCAACTTAAATTCTAGGATTCCATTTTTTCAAAAATGTTGATTGAATTTTTAGATTTTGCGAAAATTATTTCAATATGCGTCCATATTCGTTCGCGCATCCCATAATTACGACTAATGCGAATGAAATGATATTACTTAGTGACTCTCTAACCTGTCATATTTTAACAATACATAAAAATGATAACTTCGCTTTCTTTACTTTGGCAACATACTCCATCCATTCTGTGTACTCATACAATACTGACGAAAGATCTTGCTTTTTTGGAAATTTGCATTCACTAACCCGTCGAGGACGGGTACTTCAGCTAGTATATATATATTTGGACTAAGCTCTGAGAAAGGTAAAAAAATTTGGACTTTAAAAAGATCCAAAGCTTTTTACAAATTCTTCAAATGAACTAATATTTTGGGTGGAATGGAATACGTTCTAAAATTTTCTCCTCTGACTACGTCGCAGTTACCTGTCCGCAAAATAGAATATAGTGTTGTTGCAATTTTATTGTGAAATTAGGTCACATGGTGGGGTGGAACGCATTCTAATATCACCTCCTCTGACTACGCCTCAGTAAATATATTTTCGCACAAAATCAAACTAACGCCAACTTTATTGGGGAAATTAAAAAAAAAAAAAATTCTTTCGCTCTGAGCCCTGAAAAAAGATAAAAATGTTTAACTGTTTTAAAAATCGAATATATTTTACTATTTCTTCTCAAATAATCATTAATGTTTTGGGTGGGATGGGACGCATTGTAATAGCTCCTCCTCCAACTACGACCCAGTCTAGCTATTTTCGAAGAATATGCAACTAATGCCAATTTGGTTGAGAAAGTTTAAAAAAAAAAAATGGGCTGAGTTCTGAGGAACGTCAAAATATTTGGACTCAAAAATCCAAATCGTTTTACAAATTCTTCAAATGAACATAAATATTTTGGGGGACATGGAATACGTTGTAATATTTTCTCCTCTGACTACGTCGCAGTTACCTGTCCGCAGAATAGAATAGAGTGTTGTTGCAATTTTATTGTGAAAAAAAAAAACAAAAAAAAAAAAAACGATTTTTCGGATTGAAACCTTAGAAAGTTTTTTCATTTTTTTTTAATTTGAAGTATTTTGCTATTTGTACAGTTAAGCATGAGGAATTTTTTGCCATACAAAATGTATATTCTTCACTACATTGTCACACCCACATATATATGAGTTGTAGTATTCGTAACCCCCCCCCCCCATGAAAAATTTCTGACTACGCCCCTGTGTCATGCAATTCTTTAAGACAGAGGGATGTGCTTTATTATACGAAAATATGAATGAACGTATGTTCGTATTTCGCACTCACTAAAAATTACCAAGTGTAACTGTAATTTTAGCATTTGTGTTCCTGATAACGTAAGTTTCTACCACGAAGTTAAATCTTTAGGAGGGGACACCTCTCTTAGAAAGTGGGATAAAGCCATTTTTGCCTATAGAAGGCGCAACACCTCACTCGGTCACTGCTGTGTAGCCATCGAAGAGAAGACTCTATTTAAAAAGTGTTTATTTATAATGACGATCGTACTTAAACAAACAGTATTTACATTTATTACGTGTGGCTATAAGTTTTAACAGTTTTAAATTCCTGCTAAATTTAAACTCCTATAAAATATTAAATTCATGCTATATAAAATACTAGATAATGAATTCAAAGCCATTTTCTGGCGTAAATGTCCGCTGTAGCAGACAAAAAGTTCTTTTTCGTCAGCCACCCTATACGCAGTCGTTAACAAATATAAACTCAATATTTTATTCATCTCATGATAGAACATTTTTGTCTCCTTTTTAAAAAAAAAATTCATTTGTTACTAAGGCAACCACGTAAACAAAATTGGTTGTTACGTGGTTGCCATAGTGATTACACTGCTAGCGGTAACAGAATAAAGCGCGTTAAATCCTTTATTCTTTAACCGCTAGGATCCCCCCCCCCCTTTAGTCGGTCAGGGGTGGTGAACTCCCCCATTCAAACTGGCCGCACCACTGTCTGGCCAATCCAACGGAATTTCGGTCGGTTTTCTCCATATGTAACATGAATACGCATTAGAAATCCTTAAAAAAGTCCTCCGCTCCACGGCCGATAATCTTGCTGCAACTTCGCCCGATTTAAATGCAAAAATAGTGTGCTGGAAAGTGTTTCATCGGTCGATACGCTTGGCATCATGGATCTTTCTTGTTTACATTTTTTTTTTTACTTTGTGTACATAAGTATAGGTATATTTGAATTTGTGGCCTTTTTTTTTTTTTTTTAATAAAAACTGTTTAACTATGTTCCTGCACAATCGTCCTTTTTTACTTTCCGAACATGTACCATGTAAGGAAAGTATTGTCATCATGAAAAAATTCAAATTCGAGATTTTGGTGAATTGACACGTTTTGAGGGCTTCTGAATTCATTTATGCTATTTTTACGAGATGTATGTATGTATGTGTGTGTGTGTGTGTATGTGTGTTTGTGTGTATGTGAGTGAACACGATAGCTCCTGAACGGGGCATACGATTCAGCTCCAATTGGGTATATAAGTTATAAACCACCGTCGCAAGACCGGTATGGATTTGGGTGTGTATAGGACTTAGAGTTTTTCTACAGGGCTACGACAAAGATTTCTTTTACATTATGGCCTATAGGGAGAAATTCTTGAAAATGCACTAGCGTTTAAACGGTACTTCCGATTGAGCTCAAAAAGTGTATATATGTTATAAACCACCGTCGCAAGACCCGTATTGATTTTGGTGTGTATAGGTCTTATAGTTTTTTTACAGGGCTACGACAAAGACTTCTTTTACATTATGGCTATGGGGGGAAAATTCCAGAAAGTGCGCTAGCGTTTAAACGGTCCATTCGATTGAGCTCCAATTGGGTATACATGTTATAAGCCACCATCGCAAGACCGGTATTGATTTTGGTGTGTATAGGACTTATAGTTTTTCTACAGGGCTACGACCAAGATTTCTTTTACATTATGGCGTATGGAGAGAAATGCTTGAAAGTGCGCTAGCGTTTAAACGGTACATTCCATTGAGCTTAAATTTGGTATATATATTTGAATGATTCATCGATTAAAATTGATTTAAATGCTGGGTCATGATCTTAATCGTAAGTGTTCGGAAAGTCGAGTGGAGTCACTCCAGATTTTTCCCCTTACAAATGTCTGCATCTCCGCGTCCAACTATTACTTACAGACTTTTCTTTTTACACAGAACGTTCATTCAATTTTCCTGATGTTTAATATGTGTTATACAGCACATTCTGGATATATTTATTTTCACTCACCCATCCCGAAGCGATGGCTATTAATCCGTTGAAGAATGTAACACCAGCAACATACATCAATTCCGTAATTCCCCCAATAAACAAACTCCCCGAAAAGATTTATGCCTTAAGCCGGATTCATACAGGCCGTACCGCACCGCTAACACGCCGCAATGACGTAACGTGGCGGAGCTACACGGCGCCCGCGCGGTGAGCGCCGGGGGTTTGCGCATTATCTGGGGAGAACAGATATTCCGCAGCCACCGCAAAGCTACAGCCAATTACAGAAGAGCTTTTACAGCTACAGCCAATGAGGTTTATCGGTGTGACGTCATTTTTCCACCAACACGTGACCTTTCGGCTGTGTTGATGAGTAGCCCTGTAATCTGATTGGCTGAAGTGTATATTTTCCATCCACGCGTGGCTGAAATAGCCTCGTTTCAGTATAAGTTTTAATATGTCAGAACTTTTTAAAGAGAATCTGTGGAGAGATATCTTTTTGCAGTCATGTACAGGTTCCAGAGAGTTATTGAAACATTCGTAGGCAGCACAATACGGAGGCATCATTATTATTTTTTTGATTTTGCGCTTATTACCAGGAGTCCAGCACATAAACCTATGGAGAAATGATTGTTTGTTTTCCACCGTCACGTGACTCTTATAGCCTCGAACCCAAGGAGGCGATATCCTCCATTACTTAAGAGCATTGGTGTATTTACTTGCGGCGAGGACAGCCAACGGTGCAAAACGGCGAAACAGTACGGCATGGTTGCGGTGCGGCGCGGCAGATATGAATGCACCTTCATTCGGACATCATTTGAACTTCATTTCCTTCGCTACTCACTCATTCCAAGTCCCTCTTTGATACGGTTTAAACTTGACCTCGTAATACCTCTGTGACCTACTGGTGAAGGCTGGTTAACTACTCATTTGTAAAACCAACCCAACTTCAATGGAGTCGGGGGTACTTGAATAGATGGACTATCTAGACAGCAGACAGCTCTTTAAAAACTTCAAATTTTATATATTGAATAGTGTGAATGTTAATTTCTGGTGCTTTTAAAATAACCAGTTCACTTCAGATTTATGTAGTTTATATGAAAGTAATTGAATTTAAAATGAATACTGCTAAAAATAAAATAAATGAAGTGTGTACTAGGGCGAACGGTTCATAGCGAAATTTTTTAAGAGTTATTAAATTATTATTTATACGTTTTATTACTTTCATCTGAATGTATCAATACAATGGAACTAGTGACGTAGCCAGGATTGTCTATCGGGGTTGGTTGACTACTGAAGAACTAAAATTCATTTTGATTTATAAAAATCGATATATTCTTTTTTTACTTTCCGAACATGTACCATGTAAGGAAAGTATTGTCATCATGAAAAAATTCGAATTCGAGATTTTGGTGTTTTTACACGTTTTGAGGGCTTCTGAATCCATTTGTGCTATTTATACGAGATGTATGTATGTATGTGTGTGTGTGTGTGTGTGTTTGTGTGTATGTGAGTGAACACGATAGCTCCTGAACAGGGCATGTGATTGAGCTCAAATTGGGTATATATATTATAAACCACCGTCGCAAGACCGGTATTGATTTGGGTGTGTATAGGACTTACAGTTTTTCTACAGGGCTACGACAAAGATTTCTTTTACATTATGGCCTATGGGGAGACATTCTTGAAAGTGCGCTAGCGTTTAAACGGTCCATTCGATCGAGCTTCAATTTGGTATATATTTGAATGATTCATCGATTCAAATGGATTGAAATGCTGGGTCATGATCTTAATCGTAAGTGTTCGGAAAGTCGAGTGGAGTCACTCCAGATTTTTTAAACTTCAAATTAAGCTTGCTATGTCAAGCTTGATGCAAGCTGGGCAAGTGTAAACTAGAACACTTGATTCAAGCTTGCATTAAGCTGACACGCTTGAAATTTTCAAGCTTAATTCAAGTTTATTGACTTGATAAATCAAGCTTACTGCAAGTTTGCTGTGCTGTCTGGGAAAGCCGTCTGCTTCTCACAGAAACGAATCCCTCCCCCACCGCTGCTGATATACGATGGTCAGTTCAATTCGATAGTGGACTTAAATACCTTGGAATAGTTCTGGAGAAAACAATTAAGTGGAGCTCTCATTTTAAATAAAGCGTTCGCAAATTCCACAAGGCTAAATAAGCTGATCTCAACCATCTTCTCTATTCTAAAGGAATGTATATGGGGAAACAAAATATTACATTCTAAAAAAATTCTTCGACTTATACGCCTCATCTGTTTGGGGCTGCATAGCGAAGTCGAACCTACAAAAACTGCGAACCATGCAAAACAAATCTCTTCGATCTATCTACAGAACCCCTTGGTATTTCAAAAATACACTTATCCATTCCGATTTTGGAATGGAGCCTATAAGAAAAATCTAAATAATAAACGTGTTGTTCGTAACGATTCCGGGACCAACTCATCGCTGCCGGCCGGTGCATCGCCCGCAATATTGAAATTTTGATAAAAACGACATTTTTATCTCTTACTAAAAGCAAAAACTTTTTGTACTGTTCGAAAGATTTCTAAAAAATTAACCTTTTTCAAACTTGCAGCTATTTTCAATTCTAAATATCTAGCGAGATATCACGTCTTGAAAAAGTAAACAGAAAAGAAAAGCACAGAGAGATAAAGCGCAACAGATTATTTTGTGGCGACATCTGTGAATTATATTGTTAATTAAATCCTTAAAAGCAGATTTCTGCTTTACCTAAGGAATAATTTAATACAAAATTCATATATAATTAATTACTTATTCAATAAATTACTTCGGATTTATTTATAAAATATATGAATTATTCAATAGAACTGCAAAAATTTAGTATTCAAATGGATTAAATAATTTTAGAATTGCGCAAATTAATGATTTCGAGGCCCTATTTTAACTAACCAGATTTATTAATTTACTATAGTGAAAAAACTGTATCAAACCATTCAGTATATAATACTTATGTACCGAACTCAAGCACCCTTTTTTTCTATTTGTATATTAGGTAATTGTCTTTCACCCTGTTTTATTAGTGTTCACACTTTCCCCCCCCATTGTATTATTGTATTTGGATACTTCGGTAATCGGTACTTCGGTACTTCGGTAATCAACTTTCATGGTCATGGTCATGGTATATATTACTAATTTTATTTATTTAAGACTAGCTGAGGTACCCGTCCTTGACAGGTTAGTGAATGCAAATTTCCAAAAAGCAAGAACTTTCGTCAGCATTGTAGGAGTACACAGAATGGATGTAGTATGTTGCCAAAGTAAAGAAAGCGAAGTTATAATTTTAATGGATTGTTAAAATATTACATGTTAGAGAGTCACTAAGTAATATCATTTCATTCGCTTGAGTCGTCATTATGGGATGCGCGAACGAATATGGACGCATATTGAAATAATTTTCGCAAAATCTCAAAATCGAATCAACATTTTTGAAAAATTGGAAGCCTAGAATTTAAGTTGAGTGACAACCTATCGCATGTCACCCTATTTCGTTTCATTCCCTTCAGTCTTTATTTCGTGATGCTGGAACAAAATTTCAGCATTTTAAAACAATTTTCGCAAAATCTCAAAATGGAATCAAAATATTTTAAAATTTCAACGCCTATAAATTAAGATTAGCAACTACCTATCCTATCACTCAATTTCGTATCATTCGTATGAGTCGTTATTACGTGATGTTTGAAGAAATAGAAACGTATTTTGAGAGAATTTTCACAAAATCTCAAAATCTAATAAAAATGTTTAAAAAATTGGACACCTGCAAATTATGTTGAGCAACCCTCTATCCTGTGACCCAATTTCATATCATTCGCTTTAGTCGTCATTACGTAATGCGGGAACAAAGATTCACTCAGTTTTAAACGATTTTCGCAAAATCTCGAAATATGATCGATTTTTTTAATTAGATGCTAATAGTTTAAGGTGAGTGACCACCTATCATTTCACCAAATATCATTTTTTCACCTTTGCAGTTATTACGGGATGTGCGAACACAAATTTACGCAGTTTGAAAGGATTTTTACAAAATTTCAAAATCCAATCAAAATTTTTTTAAAATTCGACGCCTATGTTTTAAGTTGAGTGACCACCTATCATGACACCCAATTTCACATGATTCGCTACAGTCGTTTTTACGTGATGCTTGAACACAAATTTACGCAGTTTGAAAGGATTTTCGCAAAATCTCAAAATCCGATCCAGATTTTTTAAAAATTCGACGCCTATGTTTTAAGTTGAGTGACCACCTATCATGACACCCAAATTCATATCATTCGCTTCAGTCGTTTTTACGTGATGCTTGAACACAAATTTATGCAGTTTGAAAGGATTTTCGCAAAATCTCAAAATCCAATCGAGATTTTTTAAAAATTCGACGCCTATGTTTTCAGTTGAGTGACCACCTATCATGATACTCAATTTCATATCATTCGCTTCAGTCGTTTTTACGTGATGCTTAAACATAAAAAGCGTCACGGACAGAATGACAGACAGACAAACTTTTTTTTTGAGGGTCGCATCGGATTCCCGGGTGCTTGAAACGGATAGAAATCGCAAAATTTTTGAATTCCAAGAAATGTACAGACAAAAGTCTAATTTTATTTATATAGAAGTACAAATACATGTTCGAGCGAAAGTTTCATTGTTACAAAGAAAAATATTTTTAAAGAACAATACATTGCAGCATTAATATAGTGATAGATTTTGCGACTAACAGATGTATTTATTAAAGTATCGATTTTAAACGAAAAAACTAGTTATAGAATTATTTGGGTATGTTGCAAATTTCGGTCCGAAAAGTTCCGTGAGCTGTAGGTTACTCGCTTCTACCTTTTCTCTCTACCCGGAATTTCCCGCCCCAATTTGGAACCTCATCAGAAGTTGGGGCTTCTGAATATTGGCAGCCTCGAAGACTGCTAGCGACCGCCGAGAGGACATTCGGAACCACGGATTGAACGTACACGTACACCGCATGTACACAGTGGTCTTCAGTGTATGGAATCCACAACCTTCCGGTTACGAGTCCAACGCCTTAACCACTGGGCTACCACGTCCCTTTTCAGATTATGTTTAGTTTCATATAAAAGTAATTAAATTTAATGTGATACTGCTAAAAAAATAAATGGACTGTGTAGTAGGGCTAATGGTTCATGGCGCAATTTTTAAAAAGTTATTCAATTATTATATATACGTTTTATTACTCTCATCTGTATGTTTCAATGCAACGGAATCAGTAACGTAGCCAGGATTGTTTATCGGGGTTGGCTGACTACTCAAAAACTAAAAAGCAATATGACTTTTAAAAATCGATATAATTTCTTTTTCTTTAGGGTGTAGGAGAAAGTATATCGCTGAAGCTGTTTACTATACAAAATGAAATTAATTATAAGTAGCAAATCTAGATGGCGCGACCATGCATTTAAGATATGCGTTTTTCTTAAAGCAAACATGGAGTCAGAAAATAATATTTCAGTGCATAATAATTCTTGTTAAAAATTAATCAAAGTATTCAGAATATTATTTTTTAATTTATATATTGATTGTAAATAATTTTACGATTTAAAATTCATTTTTTTCATATTTTTGTAATGTATTTAAAGGAATTTTTGTAATGTATTAACTGTGTAAACATTCACTGCTTAACTGTAAGAATAACGGTAATCGCTAGA
>JAWZYV010004992.1:0-11034 GCA_038373885.1 Cheiracanthium punctorium | reverse complement strand
GAGCATTATACAACAGCTCCATTTAGGCTAAATAATAATCAAAAATGAGGAGTGTCTGTCCGCTTTTGATTAATATAACTGTACTCAATTATGATTATTATTTAAGTTATAGAACGAGCGTTTTTGCAAAATCAGCCCTTTTTTAATTAACATATCTGTACTCAATTAAGATTATTATTTTAAGCTAGAAAAAGGGTGTTTTATTAAAATTTGCTGTTTTTGATTAATATATTGAATGATTCGTTTTCTTCATTTTTTATTATTAGAGCTGTAATCTATGATTATAAGCCCGAGAAAAAAAATTTAAATCAAGGCAAATACATTACATATATCTTAATACACTATAAAAAAGTATTTTTTTAAGAAATAGTATATAATTTCACTATAGTCTCTAGTTATAAAACGAATTCACAGTACAATCAGAATACAGAAATGCAATCATGGTTAAACAGCTGTGAGATTTAATTAAAGCAGCAACCCAATTTATTGACATGAAAAAGATAAAATACTACTTACTCACTTTGAGTGGAGATATAACTTCATTTGTTTTACTACAGCTTTTTATAATCCAATCGTAAGAAACTATGTCATTAAAGCGAAATCTTTACCTAAAGCATCTCCTCCATATCTAGGCTGAATTTATTTCACAACTCTGAATATGAAAAAGATGCATTTGGTATTCGGATATAACATAAAACTATCGCCAGCGAATACACACACAACTATGCCCGCGTTTTTTACTATGAACCGTTATCCGTTAAGAGCGTTGGTCACGTGATAGTAATAGGATATGGGCCGTAAGGGAGAAAGACAGAATACTCAAATAGACAAGATTTTTGCGGAAAATGAGTTAAATAGACTATAGCGGATGGGGAGTGCTGGGGCGAATTGAAGCATTCACAAATTATTGTCTTGAATGAGTATTTTTTGGCGTAAAAGGATTTAAATCGGCCGATAAGAAATTTAATCAATAAATGAGTGTTAGTTTTAATCAATAGATTTAAGCGTGTACACCAGGAGAGCAGTCAGAGGGGGGGCTTAGGGGGCTGCAGCCCCTCACCGAAATCAGACCCTTTATTTAACTTTCAATCTAATATTCATCTTACAATTGAACTATAGCTTAGAATTTGATACACAGCCCCCCCCCCCCGAATAACAACCTGGCTACTCTACTGTTCTTCACTTATTCAATTTTGCATTTCATTACACATGTAAACGGGTAAATTAGAAGGGGAGATATTGATCTTTAAATCTTCGATTGGATAGCATTGAAGTTTTCTCAGCAAAAATATTGGTGATATTGCAAAGCTGGATTCAGTTATGCTACTTATTTTATCGCTAAATTTAGTGATATTTTGCTAAAAATCACCGAGGTTGGCGCGATTTTAGTTGTATGGCCTGGTGTAGTTTACTTTCCTCTATAGCAATAGTACTGCGATATAAAAAATTTCGGGAAAGAAATGAAAATTCCCAGCATAATATAATGCATAAGAACCCTGCATAAGAACTTTCGAAAATTGTCGCCAGGTTGTATAAATATTAGAGCAGTTCAGTCTGTTAGAGAGTCTTGAGAGAATGAATCAGTAGTACCACATCGTTATCGCTTATTTTCAATCCGTACTATGAAAGCTGTTTGTGAAACGTGAAATACTGTGCGTGTACACGCTTGTACTAATTCAAGACTTTTGCTCATGTATTCCACTGAGTTTTAGTTTGTGGGACTGTTCTTTTTACATGCGAATTACAGTGTTTGAGAAAGTCGTTCTGTTCGACTGACAGTTATCCACGGAATTGTTGTTTCAGAATTGATGTGAATTGTGTGAAGATTGTTCGATGAGTTTCTAGAAGCAATAAAGGGCCAGTCCAACTGTCATGACAGTTGGACTGGCTCTTACAACTTTCTACGCACTTTGAACCAAAGCATCTGAACTTTTAAACATTCGAACCCGTACGAGCTCGTCAGTACAGAATTAAAAAAAAAAAAAAGCGTTCAGCAGAACTTTTGATACAACATAATAATAGTTTGAGAAGGTTATATTTGTGAAAACAATTTCGCACGTAATATTCCATCACATTTGCAGAACTGGTGCCAAAGTGATTTATTGATGGCATTTCTATAATGAATATTTTTCTTTTAATATTGAGACTTATTCATGGTCAGCAATTAATATTGTCATGCCTGCGCAGTTTAATAAATAACTTTAAAAATCATTTGCAATAAAAATAATAATAAAAATAATAAGATAACACAAGTCCTTGTAACCTTTCATGTTTCAAAAACTCATTATCCCCAAAGCATTAATAACGATGTTATATCATAATAATAAAATTAAATTCATTTGAACAAACTTAGTTTAAACAGCGCTCTTTTTCCCCCCTCAATTCATACAATTTCAGAAAAACATGTAAATCTGAATTATAAATGATCTCCAAAGAAATAAAAAATATCAATAATTAGATAGCTATTTTGTAAACAGAAACACATCTGAAATTCTAGTAATTGTTATAGATATTTTGCCTAGATATGCATTATAATTCTTCTGTAATGCTAACATAAAAATAAAGGAAGAATATCAATGGACATGTGCACATACACAATTCAATAAATCTTTCGTATTCAACACTCAATGAAAATTATTGTCCTTCACTTTCAAATTAATATTCATTGCCTTTTTTTTTTTTTTTCTTTTTTTTTTTAAGCATTCTAAACAAAGGCGTTGTCTCAAGTTACCAGTCTTCATAAGAAACAAGGAGAAACACTCAGTAATATCTTGAAACAATTACTAGAGGAATTCAGTTGTGTTTTTCAGTTTAAAGTGTAAATGCATGAACTCACCAAATTTGCCGAACATTGCTAGATTGATGATCTAGGTGGCGATTAATTACTGCAAAACTACCTTATTGAACATTCGCGTTTCTCGAGGAGATAGTCTACGAATAAACACAATTAATATGTTTTATTTATTTAGCATACATTGTTTAAAAAGAATCTTTGAAAATACGGAAAATATACTGGCATATGAGATGCCAGTACTATTTTCATATATTTAAGGAATTTTATTCCAGTAAATTCTAATAGAAATTCTGTTCCAGAGAGGCGGTAACCCATGATGGACGGAAATTGTCCCTTATTCAAGTATAAACGGAGAATTTCCGTAAAATTTTACGAAAAGTTTCCAATAATTGTACGGTTATTTTTTAGAGTGATATTATTTACATACTCTAATTTAAAATTGTAACAATATCAAAAAATAAATAATAAACTTTTAAAAAATGAACAGGAAATTGAGGATAAAGTTAGTTTTGATGAATCATTGAAATCCCGATTTGATGCCCGTTTTTCGTTATTTTGGGACAAAAGTTTCCACGGATAACGGAAATTGTACATTTTTTCCTTACAATATTGACTATTTATTGCCAGTTGTTTGGCCTTTGCAAGAAATCCTTGATATTTACTCTGAATATGCTTCACGTTTCTTCACATTTTAAATTCCAATTCGATGTTCCAACTGCAGCCGACTGATTTTGTTCTCAACAAAACTAACATCGATTTGCTGTCAAACTGTTTGAAATTCTGGCAGTTTCACGCAAACTTCTCGGCAACTATCCCTGGACTTTCATATTGGTAATCAATTGCAAGAAACAGCTTTCTACTGACTTCAAGTTCTGTGAAAAGGCATGAAATGATTTCCAAAATCTGGCTGTGTCATCAACATGGAACTGTTTCAACGATAATACTCTAATAATATGCATTGACTTGCAGTCTGATGGTATATCAGGTGGATAAATAGTCCTCAATAAAAAATACAATCAACGGCATAACACCGGAAGAAAATTATCTTTAATTAAATGTAACTATGGTTTCTGATAAGCTCTTTTTCATGTTGCCCATTAATTGTTTTTAGAAGACATATATTTAATATATATATATATATATATATATATATATATATATATTAAACAATAATTAAGAATTTAAGCTTAAGTAATTTTATGCACCATCTGTTTATTTTTTACCAAATCTTGTTTGATTATTTAAGAGCTCAGGAATTATCAAAAAAGCCTTTCCTTTTTAAGAGACAAGTGTGATTTAAACACATTAAAAAGATTCATTTAAAATTTCGTCGAATATCTCTTTCATATGCATATTACTGCTAGAGAATAAATATTTTAATGGTCATTAAATAGGCATAATTCGAGATTAATAAATTGACAAGCTTATGCGTTATAACATACAGTGGAACCCGCTTAATAGAATATCGATTAAAATAATATCCCGCTTATTGTAATAAATTTACATTGTACTAAACCGTTATAATAAATTAATATTGTCCTGTTGCCCAGAATAATGAAATATCTAGCTTATCACAAAAAAAAAAAAAATCGCGTCAAATTGGCTATTCCATAAAGCAGTATACTGTAAATTTGCTTTATGCTACACATTCGTTATGTTTCTAAGAAAATCTCAATTTCTAATAAACAGTTGATGGACGAAATAGTTTCAGCTTCTGAAAAGAAAATACTCGTCCCCCTTTTAATGATTACCTACATAAGCACCCTCTAACGATGTGTTGCTACGAAGCGTGATGCAATCTACAACTAGCGCACGCATGCGCACAACATAAAAAGTATTACGACTCATAGCGCCATATACAGGGGGAATTTCGTTTATCTCATTTAGAATAAGTCGATGATCGTCTTGTATCCAAGTCCATTAAAAAAAAAAAAAAAAAAAAAGACTCGCTTGAATCTCACGTGATAAAATTCTGCAGGCTATTTTAGTTCATCATTGGCTTACAAATGACAGTCAGTTCTTTTTGTTTATGAATGTGGGAAACTTATAGAAATGCTTCATATTTCCGTAGCTTAATTTATCTGTTGATCGCGCCAGTAGTAGATAAATGACAGTTCTGCCCATGCGCAGCCATGTTAATCGTGCGCAGCCATACAAGTGCGTTCCCTGGGTCGAGAGAGAGAGAGGGGGGCGTGGTCGGACCGGATGTGGGGAGCGGATGTTCGAAGGGTTGATAAGAATTTTTTTTTCCTTTTTTTCAAATAAGGGGACTTGAAATTTTTTCAGACTTTAACAATTTTCTCAAATAAGGAGACTTGTAATTTTTTCAGACATTAAGATATTTTTGAAATAAGGGGACTTGGAAATTTTTCAGACTTTAACAATTTTCTCAAATAAGGAGACTTGTAATTTTTTCAGACATTAAGATATTTTTGAAATAAGGGGACTTGGAAAATTTTTCAGACTTTAACAATTTTTCAAATAAGGAGACTTGTAATTTTTTCAGACTTTAACATTTAGTATCAAAATAAGCGACTTTGACATAATTTTAAATAAGCTATATGAATTAAACCTGAAATAAAAAATATTATTATAAAAATGAGGACCCACCAGCCGCCCGGTAGAATTCGTCTACCGCCTCATTTCAAATAAAAATTCTTACTATGCTTTTCCACGTCACGCTAGCCTCGCATGAATGGAGACAGGGCGTAGCACAGCAGACGCGTTGTTGTTTTTGTTTCTTTAAATAATAATTAACTATGTGGAGCAAAGAAATGAACAACATCCCCAGGAGGCCTACGAACTTTAATTTTAAGTTAAATAAGTAATTTTACAACAAATATTTTTTTAACCAAGAGTAATTTATTTTATTTTTTTAATCAAGAGTTTTAATTTTTAGTTATATAATTTTACAACAAATATTTTTTTAATCAAGAGTTAATTTATTTTTTAATCAAGTTTTAATTTTAAGTGAAATAATTTTACAACAAATACATTTCTAAATTTATTTTTTTTTAACCAAGTTTTAATTTTAAGTTAAATAATTTTACAACAAATATTTTTTAACAAAGTTTTAATTTTAAGTTAAATAATTTTACAACAAATTTTTTTTAATTAATTTTACAACAAATATTTTTTTAATCAAGAGTTAATTTATTTTTTAACCAAGTTTTAATTTTAAGTTAAATAATTTTACAACAAATACATTTCTAAATTTATTTTTTTTAAACCAAGTTTTAATTTAATTTTTAACCAAGTTTTAATTTTAAGTTAAATAATTTTACAACAAATACATTTCTAAATTTATTTTTTTTAAACCAAGTTTTAATTTATCAAGAAAAAATTTTAATCAAGTGTTTTTAATTTATCAAGAAAAAAATTTAATCAAGTGTTTTTAATTTTTTGTATATCCTATTTTTGTTAAGTAGCCGTTTAACATTAAAGTAGGATACCCATACATTTTCTACAAATTTAATCTACTGTTAGGCAAGTGAGAAAATTATACCATAGAAAAGATATTTTTACAAGATAATGATATAGTACTTAGTATTTTCTATTGCGAGAAAACCACTTTAGCCATATATCCCCCAAAACTCAAGTTTTCGTATACGAAATGCATGAATACGCGTTAGAACCCCTTAGAAAGTCCTCCTACCAAGGCACCCCTCATCCTAAGCAGATACCCCCGCGTGCAGGTTTGCCTTAAAACACAAACAAACAAAGTATTTATCTAAACATTTTTTCTTACCCACACATTTCTGATAAATTTTAGACAGCGATTATACTAGTTTATATTTTCTATAGATCAATTAGAGAAAAAATGGCATTTTTAGTAATCCTACAAAATATTTTTACTGTATATCCCAAGTAGTATAACTTGATTTATAGAATTTCAATACGATACGAGTTCGATTGTTTATGTGCAACACTCATTTTAGTTAGACTATGAAAGCATAATTTTATACATGAATCAACCTTTTTTAGAGGTCTTTTATGGATGCACTTAACCTATTTTATAGAAAGGTGAGCATAAACTTTTAGACTAGATAGTACTATTGTTAGAAAGTTGAACTATTGGAAATAAAAATTGAAGATCCGTTTTAGCACAATCTGCATTGTACATAAAATATCTTTCAATACTTAGATAGTTTAAATCGAAAATCATTACTTGAACTAAAAAATACAAGGTTTTTACTTACGTGAAGGGACATCTTCGAGTCTGGACAAAGTACCAACATCTATACGGCTAGCAAGACCGGAAAATCGAATAATGATTTAAAATACATTATCCCTAATTCCCGGTCCAACTAGCACATGTTCATTCATTCTTAATACCATCATATGCTGAAATAGGTATATTATTTTGACACTAAAAACAAAAACACATTTGAAGATATTAAACGCTTTAAAAGTAATTTTTTTTCTTATAACAATTTACCAGATTCACAATGCTATTTTATGTAGGATAAAATTAGTTAGCAAGCGAAAATGTAATCTTAGTTAGAATTTACTGAAATATAGATGCCATACATGCCTTATTTTCTATTTGGAGAAAGCCCTCAAACCCCAGTTTTTGTATACAAACTGCATAAAGTACTTCTACCGATAATGCCTATTGCTATTAATTACACTGGATTACCCACTTAAAATTTCGCAAAACACCAAAATACAGAAAAACATACATTAACAAAAAAATCACACTTAAAAGTACAACACATCAAAAGTGCAACTATAAGAACCACATAATTATTTTCAATTAGAATTACGGTATCAACTTATATGTAACTAAAATAATAGAAAATATTACACTTACCCTGTACTTGTACACGCGAGAGGCAAAAATAATAAAAATATTCGCAAATATATCCACAGCATAAGTAAAATCCACGTGCTGGCCATATTGCTGATAACAGAAATTAGAGATAAGAGAGTGCCTTGAGGCTCTACAGAGCCGGTACAATAAGAGTTGGCCAGTTTGCCGATAAGATAAAACCAGGGAGGCTGTTAGGGGTATGCAATTGGGGACACGTGTTTCATTCTGCGTTCAAAAATGGGGACTTATGGATTAAGATCATGTTAGATTAAAGCCATTTCAATAAAAATCTATCCTTTTTGTAAACATGGGCATTATATCCTAAATTAAAATATCAAAGTTAAGCTACAACGATTAATATATTTTACGTAGTTTAGGAAACTAATGAATCATTAAATTAATTTCTGTGAAACAATTAGCAAAGAGCATTATACTAAAACAAATTATTTTTGCTAAGTTTTGATAAATAACAGTAATAAATTATAGGCATTGCAGATGAATGAGTTCACGTATAAAATAGGTATTAATATTATTGTTTAAAACAATTTTTAGAATAATAAACTAAAATTTTTATTTAATAAAGTCATAAACTAAAATTATTAATGAAAACTTGTTAATAAATTAAACATATCAAAATTTTTACACTCAATTTTTTTTTATATACTTAAATTTTACAAAGATATCCTTTTAATAAATTCATAAACTAAAACAATTTTTACAATAATAAACTAAAATATTTATTTAATAAAGTCATAAACTGAAATTATTAATGAAAACCTGTTAATAAATTAAACTGATTACTCTAAAAGATAGCTAATCACAACATATATCAGAAAAAATATAAGCAATTATAATACCTGAAAAATACCGGACAACACTCTTGTTGCATGCGGACAAAACATCTGTTTGCACGGCTAAAGTATTCTTAGGTATCCGTTGCAGGAGAACTTACCTACGCCCAACCTACAAACTCTACAAATTTAACGGCAACTGATTTTCTCTTATCAGGTATCACAGATCAGATAAGAGATAAGGAAGTGACATGCGCAGAAGACACGTGATAGTGACGTGTGCAAATCTGTGTTGATTGAATATCCGCTAGGTTCGTTGGCAGGATGTACATTGAGTGGCAACTCTCTGTAACAGGCTAAGACAAGTTAGATGATGCAATATCTACTGGGTTGAGGAAGGTAGAGGGCGCTTGGGTAATCACGTGATTATTTTTTAAAGAACCAGTAGAAGACATTTTAGTTAGATAAAGTAGGGAAGTGTGTGTTGCGAGACTCTCTTTACACTGTGTGCGCCTATACTTAAGACGTGTGTTTTAATTGATTTTTCGCCGAGTTTCAAAAATGTCTTTGCTTGAATCGATCGAAAATAACTTTAACATTGAATACACTCCCGAGTTTTATACTCAAAGTGATGCTGATGTGTTGCTGCAAGAAATAATACAATTGCCTTTAGATGTAAAGCCTCTGCAAAGTATTGAAAAGAAAATTTCCCCGAGTTTTGTACTGAAAGTGATGTTGATGTGCTACAGCAAGAATTGTTTCAGTTACCCCTGCAAAGTAGTGAAAAGAAAATTTCCTCGACCCGTAAAGTAATTACTTTTGCTGATGAAGGAATCAATTACAGTTTACCTGGAGCAACAGTCTCTGTTTACTCTTGGATACCCATTTTGCAAAAAATACGTGAAGATCTACAGAAAGTGACAAATTATGAATTTAATATGGTGCAAGTGAACTTTGGCTCTGAAGAACAACCTAAAATTGAAGATGGCAACTACGAAGATTTTAATCTAGACCTATCATCAGGTGTATGCATTCTAAGTTTTGGATCTAAACGAACTTTGGATTTTAAACCAGCGAACTGTGAAACCGCTACCATTAAATTAGAACATGGCTCAATGTGTAAGATATATCCCCCAACCAACAAACTTTTAACGCATGGTATTCCTTCTGAACCTTATGTGACAGACCCGCACATTAACCTAACATTTGCCAAAATGTACATTTATGAGCCTTCCCCGAAAAGGGCAAAGTTGGACGATTGGACGGATCATCTTTACCATAGCTTATATGCTTCTGTAAATAGTACATGGCACTTGGAAAGACTTATCTACGTTTCACTTCACGATGAAAGAACTGACTTGAAGATCCATATTAGACAATTTATACAGAATGCCCAATTAGACTATATACCAACCGGCCAGGGAGTCGTGATGAACCCTTCCACATGGATCGAATTTATTGTAAAACTATTAGATTTTAATATAGGTCATAGCAATAGCTCTTTTATTTGTAATAATCAATTATCTGTATTTAATGATGATGGAAAATGCATCTTACAACAAATTTACAAAACCGCAGATTCATTCACGTTAAATCCAATTTCCTTAACACTTTTAAATGATCAAGTAAAAAAACTTTGCGAAATGAGAAATGAAATATTGGAATGCATTTTAAAAACGCTATATACGACGACCCTGCCTCATTTAATTTTAAAATTAAAGCCGCAAAAATGTAACCGCGAACCCCATTGTAATTACGATGAAGCTAAACAACAATTAATGGATATAGTACATCAGGAAATTTTTAAAAACATAGGCCGGGTTCAAGATCATTCTTCGCATAGGATACATGCCTGTTCGAATAGATCACATATTGATGAGCGAGAGGGTCTTATAAGTAGTAAAGCATGGTTTACGGTTGACATGCCGTATATTGCAAGAGAGATATGCGAGAAAAAATGCACTTGTCATTATGACGGAGAATTTTTTTCAAACATTTTCATTGAAGACTATATGAAGTATCTTCAAAATGAGCTATTTAATTCATTTTTTCAACCGTTTTCAGATTTTGCGAATTCCAAGGATGACAAAACATGTGTAATTATGTGATGTTATTGGTGTATAACTAGTATTGCGATTGTAAAAAATATATTAAAACCATTGTGATTATGTAGAAAAAGTTTGCTTGCTTCTACAACAGTAAGATTTTACTGATTTGTGCATGATTAATTGTGGATTACACTTTGAAAAGTTATTATTTTCTTAATTGTGTAAATAGTTTGTGTAATTTAAAATATGTTTTTGTAAATAAATAAGTTTAAACATGAAAACTTTTCTGTGTTTTCTTTATGTGTATGTGCGTGTTGATTACTTGCAAAATAAAAATCTATTAAATAAAAAGTGATAAAGTTAGCATACTTGGTCACGATTTAAGGTTCTCGTTTTATACTTATCGTTTTATACACTACAAGGTAGAAAGTTAGAAATTTAACAAAATTTATTGAAGCATGTACTATGGAAACATTAATCTACTACATAGAATTAAAATGTTTTGATTAAAATCATAAACTTAAGTGTGATAGGTAAATTGTGTTACATGAGAATTCCCAAAGTACTAATTTTTTATAAATGAACTTA
>JAWZYV010004991.1:0-10710 GCA_038373885.1 Cheiracanthium punctorium | reverse complement strand
TGGGATATTTTGGGCATGGACCAAACAATGACTGACTACAGACGTAATATATTAAAGATGTCCATAGACATTAATCCATTGAAATTCTTTTGGGTGGTCCAGTAAATAAACCCCCCAGTAGATTGGATTCAAAAATCGAGATGCCAACTAGATGTTACAACAATCTTATATATAAAATTTCAACATTCTACGACTAATAGTTTTTGAGAGTTAAATACATACACACATTGAAAAAAGTCTTTGAAACGATAGATTGGAAAACATTGATCTAGGGCAGGGGAGGGAGGGGGGGGGCGAACCTTTACGTATCAACGTGCCATTTTTTCTAAATAAATGTTTAATGTGGCCATAGACGTGCCGTCAAATAATTTTGACTTATCGATCGTGATACTTCATGGCGAACTTTATTATTTTTATTTAAAATGCAAACCGTTTGGCACGAGTGCCATTCGTTAGCCGCCCCTAATCTAGGGGAACAAACGGTATTTCTCTTTGTTATAAATGAATGTGCATACTATTGAGGCTCAGATCAGAGTTAGATTTTACAAGAAAAGTTAAATGGCTGTCATGTAATATCCTTTCCAATGATTAAATTTCTTTACTTCAGTAACAACAAGCAACAAATCTTAGCTCCTTAGCAGGTATTTTGTTGCAGGATGAGGGATTTTGTTCTATTATAGTAGATAAACAGTGGCGTAGCCAGGGGGGATAGGCGGTCACCCCCATGAGGAATTTTTTGATTTACATAATGTGTATTTTTCACTACCTTATCACACACACGTATACATACATATGAGTTGCGGTTGTCGTAACCCCACCCCCCATGAAAAATATCTGGCTACGCCACTGTTGAGAATACACTGAAGATACTTCGTCAAAAATTAATAAAGATGTTTTGTTAAACTCTTCAATTTTTGGGTAAACAAATCTTTTTTTACTTAGTTAGTTATGTAGGAAAATGTAGATGGGTTTATATAATGCTTGAGCTTTATTATATGTCGTTCGAATACTTAAGGATTGGAGTTATTACATTCAGAAACAGACTGATTTAAAAAAAACTCAAATTACTGTAAAAAAGTGAAATTTTCCTAATTTCGGTTAATTTCAGAGTAGATGTGCCAGTGGAAGATGTAGACAGATTACATTTTATTTATTTGTTTGTTATTACTATTATTTTGACATCTCTTTAGTCACCCAAATTCGCAACTTTTCCGGGGTATTAGTTGATTTTTTTTTAACCAACCAAATGCTTAAGTGCCATAACAACGATTTTCAGTTTTTAATGATACACGAAACGATTCAGTTTTTAATGATACACGTAAATGTACCGAACAGGTCTCTTCGTAATATTCATTTATTTGTGGATCCAATTATAAAATAAAATTACATTTACTCTTCGTTATATAAATTTTATAAAATGTATATAATGTTACATGTAAAATTTATAATAAGTTTTCTTTGGATTTGGATAATTTTAATTTGTCTTTTAAAGCGTTTAGAGTTAAGTGTTTTGAACTTTTGCGGTCATGATTTGTATTTATTTTATCTCTGCATTTTATATTTTTAATTTTGTCTGATGCAATTTGTCCTTTTATATGTATCACTGTAAATGGATTTTATTCTGTAGTGCGCATTTCTTTTATAAATAAATAAAATAAAAAAAAATTCTGATACAATAGATTATACGATTTAAAGCATTTTTGCAATTGGGACTAACTGTTTAGGAAATAACCACTGGGCATTATCACACACACACACACATATATAATATATAATAGCTTTTAAATTTTAATTAATTAGCATTTATTAATGAGTTGAGGAAAAATTTTGAAAATGTCAATATAAATGATAAAGTTCATTTTACAGATATACCTAATTCTTTATATGTAAATAAATGATTTGCGTAAACATTGGCACATACACCTTTTTTCTAATAATCGATTTCAAAACTTTTCTAAGGTTTAATATTACCATTTAAAAGTAATGTAGATAAATACAGACATTATAATACTTGTCATGTTTTTGCCTGAACTACATAGCTATTTATTTAACCGGCATAAAAAATTAAAACGTTTGGTAAACTTATATTCCCTTCACTTTAGTGATACACAAGAAACGGGCAGGTCTATTTCTTTTTCTAGCGCCCCCCCCCCCCCTCATTTCGTTAATTTTTATTTTTAAGGTATATATTTAGTTTCGATAGTTTAAATAAAAGTTTAAATCGAAAAACCTATCTCTCTCTTTTTTAAATACAAATTAGGACAATTTCCTGTTTTGATAACTTACACAATTTTTCGCAATATAAAAATGTCCCTTTATAAGCTACTCCACATTTTGATGGTTTATCAATTATTTTAACAAAAAGAGCTACTTTTACTAAAAACGGGGTGGGAATATTCACAAAAATAAGTGTTGAAATTCAAAAAAATTAAGTATTCAAATTCACAAAACAGTTTTCATAAAATGCGACCCTGGAAACAGATGTTTGAATAGACCCCTGTAAAGGAAACGGCAAGCTAGGAGAACTGAAAAAACACACACCACACACACATATATATATATGTGTTATACATATATATATATATATATATATATATATATATATATGTATAAATCGAGGGCTGTCACATGTGTTATAGTTCATTTAATATTCACTATGATTTGCTGTATAAAATAACCAGACCGCTATAATAGATGTTTGAATAGTTTATTTTACATAAGAATATATTTGAAAGAGAAAAACGTATGTGGTTTTTGCTACCTGAGTTATGTACACACTCGCAAGTGCTTATCAATCCCAAATTCCAAAAAAATAATAATTAAATAATTATTTTTCAATGTTATCTACAGTTCGATAGGTACAGATAATTATTATTTAATTATATAATTATTATTTAGGGCAGTGGTTCCCAAGTCAACTGAACCCGCGGACACTTTTTCTCTTATAATTTACCCACGGATCACTTAAAAGAATTATTTCTGATGGAAAGGGGGGGGGGGTAGGGGAATATAATGTACAGAAAAAGAATAAAGAAATGCAAAACGTATGCACAAAATGTGTTGCTAAAATATATATTTTTTATTTGAATAAAATAGTTGTATATATTATTTTTTAACGGGGTCACGAGATTTGTTAGTAAGCAGGAACAGACGACGGGGGGGGGGGGGGTCTACTACCGAAACTTTTGCTCTGAGCTTCCATTTCTGTACATTGCTAGCTGTGAGATTCTTGGATTGTTTCCTATTTCATGCAACTTTTTTTTTTAACTCTCTAAAAATAACCGTAAACATTTACGATTTTTTGCCTTTTTACCTCATGAAATTGTGAAGACATAATTATTTCTTAAACATTCCCTCGCTTCACGTACCACTTAGAACTTGCTCAAGGACAGTGGCGTACCGCAAAAGTCCGAGGCCCCCCCCCCCGCAAAAATTTTCTGGGGGCCCACTTTGAATATTTTATGTAATTGTCAGCTTTTTATGCAGGCCCTTGCATTTATGATGCAAAACGAATGATTATTAATAATTATAAAGATTCAAAACAAAAAACTGAAACAAATGCTAGACTTGTAAGTTTGAATTTATCTGAAATGGCTCAGATTGCTTAAATATTTAAGACTTTTACACAAATGAAGTTACAGCTCAAGTTACAGCTCAAATTTACAGATAATCGTTCAGCTGCAGAAATAGGTTTTCTGCACACTCGAGCTTTCTGTATATGAGGATTTAAAATTTTTAAAATGTCTTCAAAATCTTGAATCCTCAAATGGAAATAGTTATAAAATCTCTCTTCATCACTTTGTAATTCTTTCACGAGAATAAATTCCCCCAATTTTTCGTGCTTTTGAAGGGTGGGATGGACCCAACATCTTTTTTTTCTTCTGGATGACAATACGTAAGCTATAATCGCTTCATCCTCACTCGAACTGGACATTTTCACTTTTAAAGCTTTTATTATCCACTGAGTACTATCGAATAATTGCCAAGACATATGAACGAATGTAACCGAGATATCAAGCCAAATATAGTAACCCCGCTTCTAGTGTCTCTAAAATTTACGACCTGCAGGTGCCGCCCCTGCACTGTATCCCCCCCTTGTACAATGCCTTGACCATTAAAAAAAAAAAACCCGCTGCGTCCCCGCTGCAGCGGAAAAACGCTGAATGAGGGCCGGCTTTTAGGAGCGTGGACTGCGATCGTAGCGTAAGTCAAATTTTCTATGTTGATATTCGAGCATAAGTCAAATTTCCTATGTCAATTTCATATTTAAAATGTAGTTCCCCGTAAAAATGAATGATGGCTTATACAATAATAGCTTTCTCATATTTCTTTCTAATTTTGCGTTTTTTCAAAAACTACTCAGTTTTTGACAAAACTAAAATAGGAAATTTAGCCATTACTCGAATACTCTTATTTACCTGGTCAGTGTGTCACCTGAGGTCTTCTATACGCCTCCGTCAGTAGTACCATCGACGGCGCCTTAACGTAAGGTAGGTTAAATAATTGACAGACTGTACGAGCCACTGTATCGCTCACATTGACTCCGACATTGACCCAGTCAGAAGGCTGGGGACATTGCTGAGTCATCAAACACGGTAGCAAGAACCTCGGATTTAGGAATACCTTACGTATAGGAACGTCTAGATCGAGCATAACTTTTAAAAAAAAATGTTGCCTTGTGTGCAGACAGGGCCTGATTTCTGGCAGGGCATTCGGGGCAAGCAAACGATCCCCCACAAAAAAGGGGGGGGGGCAAATTGCTCTTTAAGTTTAAAAATTTGTCAGTTTGGATTTTAATTAATTTAAAATAAGACACAAAGAAACTCATTTTACGAGAAATAACATTTATTATTATTTATAGTTAGAGTTATTTATAGTTATTATTTATAGTTATTTATAGTTATTATCTGAAATATAGTTATTATTTCAGAGCATTAGCATTATAGTCTAAGAGCCAGCGACCGCCAGACCTTCGTCATAGTATAAAAGCTGAAACTTTCTCTGCGCATATTCCCCAATACAGGTGGGAACAATCGGCCTTTATAAAGTTTGGATGATCGTAGCTTTGGCAGGTAACAGGTGGCAAAGGTGTATAAAATTGCAGAAAAGTTTCGTCATTTTATAAAGCTCAATTTTTTTATATGTTCTTCTACGCAGTACTAGAAATCATTTTATCCCTTGCCAGGCACTTTTCCATCGTGGCAAACCCCCGCCAGACAACCTCAAAGTCATGGAAAACGTGATTCTATTTTCGTCATTTCATAAAGCGGGATTTTTTTATATGTTCTTCGGCCCAGTACTAGAAGTCACTTTATCCCTTGCCAGACACTTTTCCATCGTGGCAAACCCCCGCCAGCCAATCTCAAAGTCATGGAAAACGTGATTCTATTTTCGTCATTTCATAAAGCGTGATTTTTTTAATATGTTCTTCTTCGCAGTACTAGAAATCAATTTATCCCTCACCAGACACTTTTCCATCGTGGTAAACCCCCTCCAGACATCCTCAAAGTCATGGAAAACGTGATTCTATTTTCGTCATTTCATAAAGCGTGATTTTTTTATATGTTCTTCTTCGTAGTACTAGAAATCAATTATTCAGTTCTAGAAATTCATAAAAGTATAACTTAGAGGTATTAGGTTATTTCAAACGAATCAAAAGTGATATACGTTATTAAGGGTTACAAAATGAATTTATCCATCGAAAATAGTGTCTATATAATTTATAGTTCTGCTACAGGAACACTCCAAAGAATTTCAACACAATACGCTAAATGGAAGTTTTAGGGACATTCATCCATTTCAAGCACAATACTGTTACGAATTATCAGGGCAACCCGCTGTTCTGGGGCTTAAAATGGTTTAAAATTCGTATTCTACGCTTCAAATAGTTAAATTTTGCTTTTTGTTGCATCAAAATCGGTCAGCTAGAACCGGGGATACGGAGGTTTCGGTTTCCCGATTATTTTTCTACGGGTTTCTTGAAATCTCGAGAAATATTGGTCCTAGGGTTTCGATCTCTTCTCTTTTGGGGACTTCGGTCGTTTGCCTTCTCAAAAACTGCACCAAAAGTCGCGAAGTTTGGCGACTTTGTATGTATGTAACTTGCATATCTCATAAACAATTAGACGTAGACTGTTGAAATTTCATATCTAAGATTGTTGTAACATCTAGTTGTGCACCTGAATTTTTTGTTCTAATGTACTTCAAAGTTTTTTTACTGAACAACTCAAAAGAATTTCAGTACATTAATGTCTATGGACATCTTCAATATACAGTAAAACCTCGATACAAAGATACTTAATATACCCAATAAAATTATCGTTCTAGAGGGATGTATCGTTATACCGAGGGGAGAACATATTGCATTGTAATTCCGTGGGACCACAAAATTTTATCATTGTAGAGAGATTTATTGTGGTATCGAGTATCGTTATAGCGAGGTTTTACAGTATAATGTCTGTAGTGAGTCACTGTTTGGTCTATGCCCAAAATCTTATCATTTGTCATCGACCTTGACGTGTTTTGCAGAAATATTGCAAAATTTAACGCCAAAAACAGCTACGTATTTCGCAGAACTCTAAAACTGTTTACCGTAGAATGTTGAAATTTTGTATTTAGAACTATTAACAGCTAACTGCTTATCTCTTTTTTGATTTCAATCAACCGAGTAATTTCATTACAGGGTTACCCAAGACATTAAATACATTAAGGTCTATGGACACTTCAAGTTCATTATAATGAGACTGACGACACTAGTCATAGCCGAAATAGTAATTCATCGTGATGAATCACCATTTCGGCTATGACCAAAATGTAGCTAACTATCTCAAGACTTCGGCTTTTGGTGGTAGTATGAACCAATGAAGTGTCAAAAACAAATCTTTTAAATTGAATCCAGGATGGAGATATCGGAAGTATTTGGCTAGAAATCGATAAACCTTATTATTACTGCAGTATTTTATCTCGTTAGAAACAAAATAAGTTTAGATGAAATGCACCGAAAATATTTATGATATAACAGACGTACAAGAAAGTCATGTGGTGTCCACATCAGATTTCTGATTAATGTATTAAGATGGAAATTGTGAATAATTTTTGATTTTTTTTAACTCATAAATATTTCTATTTAAAGAAATTATCCGATAAATCCAACTCCATGACTTTGAGATTGTCTGGCGGGGGTTTGTCACGATGGAAAAGTGTCTGGCAAGGAATAAAGTGACTTCTAGTACTGCGAAGAAGGCCATTTAAAAAAATCACGCTTTATGAAATGCCGAAAATAGAATCACGTTTTCCATGACTTTGAGATTGTCTGGCGGGGGGTTTGCCACGATGGAAAAGTGTCTGGCAAGGGATAAAATGATTTCTAGTACTGCGTAGAAGAACCTATAAAAAAATTGAGCTTTATAAAATGACGAAAATTTTCTGCAATTTTTATACACCTTTGCCACCTGTTACCTGCCAAAGCCACGATCATCCAAACTTTATAGTGGTCGATTGTTCCTATCTGTATTGGGGAATATGCGCAGAGAAAGTTTCAGCTTTTATACTATGACGAAGGTCTGGCGGTCGCTGGCTCTTGCTCTATTACACCCTCCAAAATAAGTATTCGAGTAAGAGATCCATTTCCTACGTTGGTTTCGTACATTAAAAATTATTTATCATAGAATATGAATTAGGCTCCCAGCAAACACACACAGGTTCTCTGAACGTCTATTAACGTTCAGAAAACATCTTCTGAACGTTAATAGACGTTCAGAGAACCTGTGTGTGTTTGCTGGGCTATGTATAAATATGACTTTCTTCACAATGACTTTCCGTATTTCTGTGAGTTTGTGATTGCGGTTTTCAAAAACACAAGTATCATTCTCAAATCTAAAATAGGATATGGATCTCTTACTCGAATACTTTTTTTGGAGGGTGTACATCCACACCTTCATTTTGCTAAACGGTGTAGTCTCAGGCAATAATTCAGTGCAAACTCATGATTTCAGTACAAAAATTTGAATAAAACAATGACATATTAACATTTTACATTGTTATCGCTGAGTATTTTGTGGAAATCGGATTTTTTTTTTTATTCGAGAGTTGAAAATGGGAAGCAAAATGACTGCTTCAATATTTTTTGCGACTTATACTTTTCGCGACCGTCCAAAAATAGATCGCTGCGCGTTCATGGGTTAAGCAATTCTAAATCTATGTGGAATACATGCCTCGAATTCGTTAGCTCATCCTCTCGTACCACTCGTTTCGTGCGAAAAGTGGAACATGCGTGATTAAGAGTCCTAGCTTGTTTCGAGTTTAAGAACAACTGCAGTGTATTCAATTTCGATGCCTGTTGGATGCGCTTGTTTACCCTGTTTGAAATGTAAAAAAGGAACATCCATTGCATTCCTTTAAAAAAATCAATTAATTCGAGGGAATACTATTAAGATAACACTACTTTAAAAACAAAGCTTTTTCAAAAGTATTTGAAAAAAAAAGGAATATTATTAAAGTTCAAGTCCAAAATGCGCATGACCGACATCCATTTTGCGAATCATTAGTTGATTCGTCTGCAAAATGGATAGGCTCGAGTGCCGCTAGCTTCTTCCATTTTCAAGTCCTATACTAAAGTATTGGGAAAATACGTGAATGAATCCTAAAAAATAGACTCCAAGAATTGTCAAGCCTATGTGCCTATCTTCGCGTACCCGCCATCCCTGAAAACAATGCCCTCATCTAGTGATTTCGTGTCTAAGGCATGGACACTACGCCCATCTCTTCAACAGGATTCGCATACGAATCCTTAACTGGCTAAAATTCCGAAATTTTGAAAAAAAAAAAAGCCCTACTGTTTGAGATATTCCGGAGAACACCTGTCCGTGTTTTATTTAAAAAAAAGGGGGGGGGTCACTTTTAACCCTTTAACACGCAGTGTTCCCGCTCTTGGAAACAAACTCTGAGGTTTTGACTGTTGCCAGTCACGAAGAATCGATTGGATTTCTATAAAAAGAGTGGCGGGTGACATAGCTGCACGAGAATTCTTTACTTTTTAGCACGTCCTTTCCCGTAAAAAAATGGTCACGATTCTTTTTAACAACACTGACATCTGCTATAAAATGGAAGAATGCGAGAACAGCTGGATAGATGGCCCCATGCTGAAAAAAGGGCAGCCGTTGCCCTTTTTTCAGCATTGGGAAAGGGTTGCGCCTCAAAGGGTTAACATAATCAGATCATTTAGAACTGTATTTTATAAGTTCGGTATTTTAGGAAGTCCAGGATTCGAACGAACCCTGTGTAAGTTACGATAGCCTGAGTGGAGCGGGAATCACCCAAACGTTGAATCATGAACACTCCCGAAGTATTTGACATATTTCCGACTACGCGGGGCCGTCATGCATTTTGTCTCGGCACTTGAACGAGTATAAAAGGATCAGTCTGGTGGCGCAGGGTAATCTTTCTTCCCGGACTATGTACTGTATATAACTGTACAATACAACAAAACTTTCTGTTAAATAGAAACTTTATAGACCTAGGAAATTACCCTGATAATAAGGGAAAAAGTAAATCACCAAAATACGTTACAATGCTAGAAAATGTCCCATTCAAAAACGGAAAAATTAAAATACTGAAGTCCGTTCAAATACTAAATTTTTTGTGAAAAAAACGGAAAAAGCAAAATACGGAAATTATTAATTTCACAAAATTTATCCGGTAAAAGACGGAAAATTTAGAATACTGAAATATTGCTAGTTTACGGAAGAATATTCTATAAAAAAAAACGGAAAAAACAAAACACAGAAGTTATTAATTTCACAAAAATTATACAGTAAAAAACGAAAAATTTAGAATACTGAAATATGTTAGTTTACCGAAGAATATTCTGTAAAAAAACGGAAAATCCAAAATACAGAATTTTGTTATTTCACAGAAATTATGCACTAAATAACGGAAAACCCATAAAACGGAATTTTGAAAATAACGGAAACTGTCCAGGAATTTACAGAAATAAAATTCCGTAAATATACGGAAAAAGTACTGGCGTCTCAACTGCCAGTACTTTTTCCGTATTTTCTCGAAAAATATTTTTACAGTGGGCCTCGAGCGTGACGTTGCAGTATTGAAAGGTATCCTATTTTTGCCTTGATCAAATTTCGTGGGTGAAGTTGAAATTTTCGTAGTTTATATTAAGAATTCTAGTTATTACTTAATTTTGTGTTTTTCGGAGAAAAGCGTTCTATAGAAAGTATTATGTTTCAAAATGTCGGTTACTACAGCCTTCCGTTAGTAGTACAACTATTCGATGTTTAATGATTCAATTTTCATGGGTTCAACGCTAAGCTTCTAGTTCAAATAGTCGTTGTACAAATGCATTGAAGTACAAATTTAAGGGAATTTCTTTTAACGTGGTTGAAGCCAGATATATTTTCAAAACTTTCCTTGTTGGTCTCTCGAATAAGGTTAAAATCCTCCACGTCCTTAAAGTAACGCTTACGATACGATGTATCAATAGCTTGAGCATTTGTTTTAAATTTTCTCGCGAAGTGATGAATGTGTAGATTTTTTTTTTGTGTGGAATGGATGGGCTGTGAAAAGCGGAATGGCTTTCCGTTTTCTAAGAAAACGGAAAGCGAATCCGAGATAGTTTATTCACAGTACATTTCTTTATAATGCAAAATCTAACTTTTAAATCGGAACAATTTTGTTTACCATCCTAGAGTATAGTCT
>JAWZYV010004990.1:0-16730 GCA_038373885.1 Cheiracanthium punctorium | reverse complement strand
TAAATGACACAATTTCTAAAATACTTTAAAGCAAGGAAATTATGATTATTGTTATTTAGAGTCAGTTTTCATGGTAGTGAACAACCAGAAACACAGAACAGCAAAATTTATATTTGATTAGATTATTTTCAGTTCTTTTGCCAATCATAGCTCAAAAGAAATGTTTATCACGTAACAGTCCCGGAATACCGGGATTGAAAAGAGGATGAGGAAGATCCAGACTTCAAAGTTGAGTTCTTGAAATACACTGTTTTTTCTTTCATTTCTGGGAACTAGAGATGGGCGGTTCGACTCATTTTACTGATTCGAATCTCGACTCACTCACTACTTCGATGATTCGAATCTTGAATCAATAAAACAACTAAAGAAATTTTCCCTCTCTCTGCGCCGAAAGCCGTACTATTTAAACACCCTTCACCCATTCATCGGGTTTCTTCTCCGCTGAGTTCTCGGGCAGTTAGCATCTCTCTCCTTGCTCCAGTAAAACTAGTGTTTAAACTGCCCGAAATGAAAATACAGGGGAGCTTCGTATGACCCCCTGGGCCTGTAAGATTAAAAGGTTAAGTTTGGTGTCAAAGTATTCGAAATTTTATGTATCGATGGGGGTCCCAGAGGGGGGGTCGAGAATCAATAAAAACGCGCTCCGATGGATAGTTTCAGAGATATACGTTAATTAATTATGGTAATTAGACTAATTAACCATGATTGAGGCTTAAAAGGACTGCAAATATGTAGAAATTGGCTCTGGGATGGTTTCCAGACTTTGGAGATGCCGTCGGAGGAGGCTAGTGTTTAAAATGCCCAAATTGAAAATATAGGGGAGCTTCGTATGACCCCCTGGGCCTGTAAGATTAAAAGGTTAAGTTTGGTGTCAAAGCATTCGAAATTTTAAGTATCGGTGGGGTGTTGAGTCTAGGGGGGGTCGAGAATCAATAAAAACGCGCTCCGGTGGATAGGTTCCGAGATATACGTTAATTAATTATGGTAATTAGACTAATAAACCATGGAGCTGTTTTTTCTGCGATGAGAGAAGAAGAAGCTTTCCGAGAGAAAGCAGTAGCAAAAGCATCACAAGCTGGTATTGATCTCAGGATTTTCTTATCGCCGGCCTCAGAGGCGTAGCCAAGGGGGGGGGTTAGGGGGGTCATAACCCCCCATGAGGAATTTTTTGCCATACAAAATGTATATTCTTCACTACATTATCATACACACGTATACATATATATGAGTTGCAGCAGTCATAACCCCCCCCCCATAAAAAAATTCTGGCTACGCCCCTGGCCGGCCTGTATTTTTGCCCTTTATCGAATTCGAGATTTCACTGAAATGAAAATGGGAATATCGGATATTTGATGTTGAAATAAAACCGATATGTCGATTTTTGGCCCAGTCCTACTGAGGGGCTGCTGCCCCCCCCAAAAAAATGGGACCCTTTACTTAGCTTACAATTGAACTTTATCTTTAAATTTGATACCCAGCCCACCCCGAAATAAAATCCTGGCTACGCCACTGTCAATAACACTAACTACCCCACTGCTTTAGGCCCTATTTTGTATTTCTCTGAATTACGAAAGAAAATATAATCATTCCCTTAAACGAAAAACAAGGTAAAAAAAAAAAAACTAAATCTGCTGCTAATAAAGCGAAATGTTATTTTGCTTACTACAAGTCCTTTTGTGAGAGCGCTTAATACCGCCCCTGTATCCTTCATTTAAAAGTGAACAAGCACAATCCTAACTTTATTTCATTCTATTTCCCTTCACATGAAAATCCGCCACCATGTAAACTTAACGTTCCGTTTTTTTTTTTTTTTTTTTTTTTTTTTTTTGAGGGTCGGGGGCAGTGGGGACATATATTGAAGTTTAAAAGTAGAAAAGGGATGTTTCATTAAATTTTAAACAAATATTAAAATCAGTCAGACAAGTTGGAAGGAGGGATTTTCTTAATTTTTTTTTCGGGGGGACGATTGACCCCTCTTGCCCTTAGGAAGTAACGCCTATGCCCCCCGCCAAAAGCAAACGATGTTCGACCCACTCCACCCACAGACAGATAAAACTTTAAAATCCGACCACCAACAAGAAATGAAAACACCAAAGATTGGAAAAAAAAACTTCAATTAAATGAAACATCCTTTCAACTCTTTTCGACTCCTTTCGACTCTGAGTCGATAGAAGATTCGAAAAAACCCCTCCAATTAAATGAAACACCCTTTCAACTCCTTTTCGGCTCCTTGCGACTCAGAGTTCGATAGAAGATTCGAAAAACTAACGAATCTCAACGGTAGTATACAATCACCGAAACAGAGCGAAACACTGAATCAGTAAAGATTCGTTGCTGCACCAACCTCAGTGACCAACTCACACACACACACATCATTTACTGTTTCAAATCATCTATCGACTCAGAGTCGTAACCAGAGTCGAAAAAGAGCCGAAAGGAGTCGTTAAAGAGTCGAAAAGAGTTGAAAGAGTAAGGGAAAAATCCCTGGGGAACGGCAAAGGGAAAATAAGTTTTTCTTCCCTTCGCACTTGGAATGTATTTCCCTTGAGGGCTTGAGATTCGAATCAGTAGAGAGTGAGTTGTAAAGACTGAGCCACTCAGTACCAAGATTCGAATCACTGATTCGACTCATCGAATCATTGGCCATCTCTACTGGGAACCTGAAAGTATAATTTTCTTTTAATTTAAAAACATTATGTATTACGCTGAAGATAAAATTAATAATTTTGGTTTAATAGTAATTAAAAAGGATTTCTGAAGAATGTATCATCGTTTCCAAAGTAACAGCATGGAAATTGGGATTCCTGTGTCGTGCACAGAACTTTTTAAAAACTTGTGAAGTGAGTTCATTTAAAATAATACAAGTTTTCAGAGCAATATGGGCAAATGTTCTCAAAATTTTCAATCTAAAATCCAATGATTTCAGAACCCAAAGCATATGTGGAAGAGTGCATATGTCTATTGGCATGAAAGAACTGAAAATATCAGTGTTTCTTATAAGAATGTATCATTTATATGAGGGAAAATTTATATTTACAAAATAAAGTTAAAGAAATAAACATTTTTAAAACTTCTTGAAGAGTAATTAAAGTAATTGCCAGATTTAACAGATTTTATTTACAGGGATTGATTTAACAGGTTTTGTTTATTTTTATTGTTTTAATTAAAAACACTTTGTTTATGGTTCCGCGTGCGAACTAAAAAATCTTATTAACGCACTATTTATTCACCGGCATCTTTAAGCAAAGGATGACCAGCATAGTGGTTATATCTCCGCCCACTTTCAATGTAGTTGCACCTTTTATCCTAAAATCCCTGTATGAACTTTATGCTCTTGGAATTTTTTGCTTGAATTTCTGAATATCTTATTTTTTATGTAAATAAACTGCTCTGACTTTATTTCACTTCCACTGTATATTGAGCAAAAAATTATTTCTTTGTGGGCGTTAATTTTCATTATGTGGGTAGAAGTTTTTCTACCAGTGTTGAAGAATTTGTTCGAGGAAAACATAGTTATGTGTGACCAGCGAGGATTGTGCTGAGTTAAAAACAAGCTAAAAAGAAGTGCACTTTAGAAAGAGGAATCTCCATTACGAAACCTCCCGAAACACTCCTGGCAAGTTCGAGCAAGTTAAAACACCGTCTCCATCCCGCGGAAAATTTTATTTTTCTGCTTGAATTGACCTTCGTTTGAGTTCTTGAGATAAAATATGCATGTTATTCCGAAATTTTTGCTTCTTCTTGTCTATTTCTATCATGAATTTAACGATTTAAATATGAAACGTTTTCATGAAAATTTATTTAAAACAAAAGATTATTTAGCTTTTCTAATACATATTCCCAAGCAGAAATTATTTGCCTATTTGCGATATTCCCAAAATTTTTTCAAATCACAAAATCGTCTCCATCTTTTTATTTTTATCTCACCACAAAATGAATATTTTCGACGACTACATATACCAAAAGCAAACTCCCAACTAGTGAACTGTGCACGTTTTTTAATATGATTACTATGAGCGGAGTTGATGGCCTAGATCCCAGGAACTCTGGGAACCATATTCGAAATTAAATGATTATCCGACCCCCATTTGTTCTTATTGGGTACAGTGTTACTATTCTTCCATATCCCGTTTTTCAATGCAGCTTCATGATCGCAGTAGAGGGCGCTAGGCGCCCAGGAGCTGTGGAAACACATAAGAAGCGAAGTGATTATCCGAACTTCTTTCGCGGAAGTGCATGCTGGAGTTCTGTAAATATTCACTCTCCTCCCACTCAACATAGCATTTAAACAACATTACACATTTTAAGGCGAACTAGCTGTGGTACCAGAAATTTTATACTATTGGGTTGGCAACAAAGTAATTGCGTTTTCTGGTATAAAATTCAAGCAAATAGAGTTTTAATTACAGGTAAGCTGTGCCTGAACATACGATTCATATTTGTTACATTTTAAAGAAAGAATTTCACTGGCAGAATTTTTTTCGTCCATAAAAGATGGCCACCCTCCCCTTTTTCGCTTCTATCCTCCTTAGAGGACAATATTAAAAATGTCCTGAAATTAATTTATAGGTATTCGTGACTGCTGTATTTTACAGAAAGAATTTCACGGATATCTCTATTTTTATTTGAGATCACGCGGGACATGTGAAAAGAACTTTTTCGCCCCTTACACCCCCCTAAGATTACGAATTTTGGAAAATGCTCTCTGATCTAGCAACTACGTTGAAGAACTCACGTACGTGCCAAATTTCGCATAATTAACTTCGGTAGTTTTGGCCAGGCGAAATATTGACATACGGAAAAGCGCAATTACTTTGTTGCCAACCCAATATTTACAATTATGACAACCGAACTGGCACGCTCATTTTGTACTGGATTAGATTATAAGAGAGTACATTTAGTTTCAAAATGCATTAAGATACATATTTCACGCCAGAAATTCCACACCTTGTGTGATGCTGTGTGCAAAACTTGAGTGCGCGGCAAGTAGCATAGAGCCGCTTAAAACATCTCCCATTTCTTCTTTTTTTTTAACTAGTATGCCAGATAGTACGGACGGACGGATAGTCGTGATCCGGATAATAGCGAGTTTACCTCCCCAATTTGAACTCACGTTTAATTAATTAATTTATTTCGAGCATCATAATACCGGGTGATATACGTCACTGAATCAATGTGTTAATTTACTTTCAAGTGCAACAATTTAAAATGCCCCAAAAACTAATTCATATCTTCGTTTGAGATGCATTTTCTCACATAACGAATAACGATAACGTACTTCTACTTATCTTATTGTAATACTGTCAGTAGTACAATAGAAAATGCTCTGTTGGGGGATCAATGAAACCTGTTTTCAATGACTACAGAAAACTGAATGAGCAATAGTGATTCGTTCTAAAGCTTGCTCAGAAAGTGATACTTAGAAATTTATTTTGCTCAGCTTTATCGTAAAAACTTCTTAAGTGACAGTATGAGCAGAACACATGAAACCACTTCTGGGAAAACGTAAATTTTTAATTAATTTTTTTAATTAAACGGTATAATTTGTGGTTGGTGCAAAATGAAATAAATAAATTACTGTTCATAAAAAGTGGTTAGTTAAATTCAGTATATGTTGGTAGTTTTGAAACATGTATATCATTCATTTAAGAGTGAATGCATTTTCCATGCGTAGTCAAAAAAAAAAGAATCTTTTAAATTTATAAAAGGAATTTTTATTCGTGTTTCCTGGTAAGATTTTGAAGACGTCGCAATATAATTGTTCCGTTTTAATTAAAAATGGTTTTGATTTCTTGATTCATCGCTACGAACACTCCCCATGCAACGTTTAGCGTCGCATATAAATACTTCAGGGCGTTAGTTTCAAAATCTCGGTTAAGAAAATTTATTTTTAAACCATAAAACTGCACGGATCAGATAAAAAGTAATTCGTTAAAAGATTTTTTCATTCAAGGTAAAATCTCAGCTCAATGTGTGAAGAAATAATCATGTTGTTAAATAAAATAGTGTAGCAAAAAGCGCGCATATTATTAAAGTAATCTTTATGTACAGCTGCGGAAAAAGAAAGGCCCACTTGCTCTTTATTTGGCCATTATTTATCGGACTGCAAAGTTATATATACCATTCGTTTGCAGATCACGTATACTTTAATTTTCTAGTAAGTTAATTTGCAAAAGGGGCCGTCTTCATATTTAATACTGCATCAACTTCGTTTTCTTTCAATGGCAACATGCTACTTTGACTTTATTTAACGAAAGAAAAATTCAAATTACCCTAAATATAAATTTTCACCAATTTCTTGCGATAATTTCCGGAGATATTGCGACTTATTTTTCGTGCGATTTTAAGGGACTTTCTGCAAATTGAGAAACGATATTTGTAGGTTCCGAACTTTTCGCCTTTCATTAATTTCGCTCGCGGGAGTTAAAAGAAATGTATTTTAACGGAAAATACTGTTTCTAGTCTTAAAGTTTTTTCTACTAAGAATATCAGGTGTAGAATTTAGAATATTTAGTCAGTGGTTCAAATGACTCGTGAGTCCACAACTTTCTTGGTTCGTACACATGATTTAAAGGAAAAATGCAAAACGACTGCTCACGATTTTGAAAATCTTTCTAATTTTGAAACTGTTATTGAGTATTTCTCTTGAAGGTTCACTTAGATAGGTGAAATGTTTCCAGGAGTAAGAGGCTATTCTCTGCCCTTCTGACTACAATCATGAATTTTACTCAGCTACGGTCGAACTTGAAGAATGGTTTCATAATTGAAAATTTATTTGTTTGAATTTCTTGTAAAAAACGCAATTACTTTTTGCCGACCCAATATTATCACTTTGTTTGTTATTTCACTTTCTTCATTTAATATTTCGTCTGCAATGTGCAATATTCTTATGACTTTTGGCGGTATTTTAATTTATAGGCAGATGAAAATTTTGACAGAAAAACGTGATTTTGAATGTTTTGTTGAATGTTTGAGTATGAGGAAGTTAAAAGACCTGATGTTTCCAATATTAAAACAGGTCAAATTCATGCCTGGTATGTTGAGGATGTTAGTTTTCCAGAAATAGGACGTAGTATTGGAAGACATACATCTACTGCATCTAATTCTATACATAGAAAACATTTTATTTGGTGGGATATGGTAGCGGATGCAACAATAGACGCTTTATAGAATCAGCATCAAAATGTAAAAACCTCGAATTTATTTGCTTTAAAATTTGATATTTTTTAAAATACCGCTATCTTTACTGTTTTTGCACAAAAAAATCTAATTTACATTTATTTTACGCAATTTTCAAAACATTGTCACTTCATAAATTTATATGTGGTCCCTTAACTCAGGAAAATAACGCATTTTATTTAATATAAATTAAACTACTGTACGTAAAAATTTGAAATTTTGCACAGCCATGTAAAATCGCTTTTTGCATCTATTTCCATCAAAATTTGGCTAGGTTGCTATTCATAATTTTGTGAATATTAATTTAATAATTCATAATTCATATTAATATTTTATTAAAAATTGTAATAATAGTAAATTATGTTTGGGTCGTTTAGTTCTAATTGTACGAATAAAAGTAAGCTTCTTATTATCAATATTATATGATATATGAATTAAATGAAATATGAAAAAAATTATATGAAGTATGAAAAAATATTTTAACATAGGGGGAGGGGTATTTTGGGTGCTCGTAAATCACTCATTTTCAGTTGAAATTTATAAAAAAGTTGGTATCCGGGGTTAAAATGAGCTAAATTTTTGAAATATGAAGGGAAATCTATGGGTGCTGTTGGGGAAAAAAAAATGCAATTTTTATGTATAGCAAATTACAGTATACGGCAATCGTAAACGATTGGTATCTGTAACTTTGCTGTACGACGAACGGCGGCTGAATGAAGTACAACTGGGCCATTTTTTTTTTCCGCAGCTGTACATGAGTTGAGATTTTTAACATAGGTGCTTATATTAGACAGCTTTTTTCAAAGTTCGTAATTAATGAGAGGAGGATGGCAAAACGTCCTTCTCACATATCTCACGAGATCTCAAAGAAAAGAAGCGATATCCATAAAATTACTGCTGTAAAATACAATTTACACGAGTACCTAAAAATCAATGTCAGAACATTTTGAAATTCGTCCTCCAAAGAGGGAATGCATGAAAATAAGGGGAGGTGGCATCTTTCATGAAATTATGCTATCCAAAAAATTCTTGCTTTAAAATGTTTCAAATATGAAATGTATGCTTGGACAAAGCTTTTTTTCTCAGTAAAAGCATGGTAAAAATTCACTTGTTTGAATTTTATGTGAATAAACTACATTACATCCCAGGCCTCTAATGCACAGTGCACACTCACAGACAAATAGGTTTTCTTTTTACCAAAATCGCAAAATTTCAAGCATTGTTTATTTTTAAGAACGTAGTGGCATCAATTGAAAATCGCCATGTCTAACACACGAGTCAAAAATTTTAAATTTCCGGTCTTCCTCGGCAATTCGAAGTGACGCGTGATTTTCTTAACGTTAGAAATTGAAGATGAAATTATTTGTTTTAAGTTTACACAGATTAATTATATAGAGTGCAGACATATTTTTGTCGAAAGCTTTTTCTAGCGTCCGTTGTAGCAATTACCTGCACAACGGGCTTTGACTTCTAGCATTTTACATGAAGATACCCCCTCTGCGCTAAGTATAGATAGATTACAGTTGGTTGTTAGTTGTTATCCGAAAACTACAACTAAAACTAATAGTTGTTAGTTACAGATTCAACTAACTCGACTCAACTAAATTAGTTTTAGTTTTCTGTTCAATCAAAACTAATTTAGTTGAGCAGAGTTCAACCTTACAACTAGCACTATTAGTTTAGTTGGCATTTACATGTATGTCAACTAACTAAATTAGTTCTAGTTGTTAGTTGAATGTTAGTTTTTGCTCAACTACTTTCCGTAGGACTTTTCGCCCCGTGCGTTTCGGCATATCCAGCATTCGGGCAATTCCCCGCGCACTGCTGCTCCCAGCATCACTATTAGTCTGTTCTTATAATGCTGTAGCCACATGTTCCACTTCCGCAGCCGAAACTGGTTTCCTTCCTCTACCTCGTTTCACGTCAAATGAACCGGTCTCTTCGAATTTAGCAATCATTTTTCGCAGACCATTTGTGGATATTGCACCTGATTTTATGGATTTTAATATCCGAAACTTCCTAATAGCTGTAAGTGCACAGTCATCTTTCTGATAAAAAAGCTTCTACAGCAGAGCGCGATCCTTCATAGTCAGAGCCATGATGAAGTATTCAGCTAGGCAATTTTATGGCAGTTATGTCTGCGGTGCGCATGTCTTGTATTAGTAATTTGCATATCTCCAGACAATGTGAACCTTAAAAATGTCATGTATTGGCACAAATTGGAACTATTTTTTTCCTTCACCATACAAAATTCGATTGCCTTGCTAAAATACCACATCATTCTGACCAGTAGTTTTAAAATTTTAGATTTTTGAAATTGTAACTTTAATTATCCCAGACAGCACATAAACTTAAATCAAGCTTGACATTTTTTGGAATCTGACGTATTAATACAAGCTTAACAGTTCAATTCATTTTAAGCTTGCAGCAAGCTTAGAGATTACAAAAAATGAGTCAGCAAATATTTTCCCGCCGAATTTAAGTCATTTGAACTGTCAAGCTTGAATACAACTTGATGACTGCTTGATTTGGAAAGTCACATCCACATAAGAAATAATTTATCATCAGTCATAAATGTACTTGAACATAGAATTAAGAAAAAAAGATTCTATATTTCCAAATATTGAAATTCTTCAAACTAGAATACAAATATACTACAAAATTGATTTCAAAATCAGTCGTTTGTCTCAATTTTGGCCAATATTGCCCAACATGAGTGTTGCGATATTGAAAGGTTTAAAACGTGTGCTGCTTTTATGTTTATATTATGCTTTTTTTCCTAATAGTAGAGTCTATAAATCACACATAACATTATTTTAATTTTGATTCATCCCATGGAAAAATGAAAGAAGAAGATCGGCATCGGCCAATACCGATCAATCTCGCCAAAAAACGGTGTGACAACCATAACAGTCACTTCAAGCTTTAGTTATGTCACCTCGAGTCAGATTGGAATGGTGGTTAGGACGCTGCATTCCCACACATTAGGTCCCGAGATCGATCTCGGACGCTAGACGGAAACAGATTAAAATAACTTGAGGTTTCAGCGTAGAGGGGAAAATGCGTGGAAAAATGAAATATATGGAGTGAGTTCTCCGACCGGAACCCCATGTATTTAGGAAAATTTTTCATGTTTGAATGAAGCTTGCTATGTCAAGCTTAATGCAAGTTGGGCAAGTGTAAACTTGAACACTTGATTCAAGCTTGCATTAAGCTTACACGCTTGAAATCTTCAAGCTTAATTCAAGTATATTGACTTGATAAATCAAGCTTACTGCAAGTTTGCTGTGCTGTCTGGGATAATCACTCTGCATATTCAGGGCAGATAAAGCACGTTGGGTGACCACACAAGCCGAAAACGGAAGGATCTTTCAACGTCGTCGAATGAGGATTTAAAATGATATCGTTGATTTCCTAACTAGCTGCTTCTTTCAAGATGTTTTCAAGACGCAGCAGTTTTTAAGACGTTTAACGTTAGTTTTCTTTGTAGGTGCACCACCAGGTATACTTTATATCTATAATATAGATTTCTCGACTGTTTTTCTGGTTGCATACTAAAAACTAAGTTCGTATAGAATATGCTTCTATAAAGCTTTATTTTTTTTCAACAATGCCAGCTAACGAATAAAAAATTTAATCCACAAAGCTGAAAAAGTCTGCACAGAAGCTGCACTGTACACTATAATAATAATATAATCAAACAGTCAAGAAATTAGTTGATTGAATCAAACATCAATCAATTAAAAGTCTGTAATACCAAGAATCAAATGAATTTTAGTATATTAAAGAAATGAATTGGCATAACATATGATACAATTACGCTTACTCATTAATACAATACAGTGAGTGACACTATGAATTAAATAGCAAATTAGTTTTTAAAAGAGAGACACAATTTAACTTTAAATATACAGAAGGTGTTTATGTGCACAGCACATTACCTTGATAAAACTTCGAAAATTCTTGATTCCGCAACGAAGTAAATCAGTCAATCTGCAGATTAGCTAGGCAACGTGCGCGTTAACAGCTTTCAAGCTTTATCGGTGTCATATATAGTTCGATGCTAAAATTGTTTGTGCATTTAGTCATATCCACTTTTAAATTTGCTGTTTTTCGTGCAAAGCGTCACCTAGTGGACATTTTTTAAACTAACATTTTTAAAAAATGTCCTTCAAAGCATATAGTGTGCACTCTGGTAGCAATCTACTGATCCGTTTCACATGCACAGACCGATTTACAAGGAAATATTAACGATAACCACCCTGTACATTGCTGAGTACAGCCAGAATCTTTTTTTTTTTCATGGAGACCCAGAATAACTTCACTGAAATCTGCGGGTAGTCACAGTATAAAGCATAGAATCATCCGATTAAAAGTAAACAAAATTAATGATTATTAGTTAAATTTATAGAATAATGTTATATTCGATAACAATGAATTTAATGCACTTATAGCCAATTTACAGGGGTATAACTAAGTAATAAGAGCTGAAAAATACTTTAGTATCTTATTGTTTGAAAGAGTTAACCTCAATAGTTGAAAGAACGCGACAGTAGTTCTTGCAAAAACTTGCATACCGCGTGTTCAAAAATTGTTGATACGAAGACAGAATTGTGATGGAAAGTGTTTTATGAGCCGTGCGTTCAGCATGATTTTTTCTTTTTAAAGATTTAAATATGAGTAAGAGAGGCTAGAGTTTGAATATGACTTCCTGATGAAAAACAGTTACATGCATCACTAATTGGGCTGAATGAAACGATTAACTTCTGCGTAATTTTCTGTCAATTTCGTAAAAGGGTTAACTTATTCAGCAACGAAGGGAATGCAATTTTTCGATAATTTCTTTTCAAAAACCTTGTTTCCTTTTATTGGAATGATTATGAGGTGCCAACTGCAAAATGTTAGGCTAATACGTTTATGGGAACTGATATTCGTACGGATTTAGATCGCCAAGAGCATAAGCCGCTGATGTTCTTTGACTTTTACAGAATGGGATGGGCCTTATAGCCTGCCAAGCAATCTTTTCTCTTGTCTCCGTTTTCCAATTGATTATCTCGGTTCGCCGCATTGAGGGACAAATTATTGAGTATAAAAGATTGTAGACTGAACTCCAATGTGCGATAGACCTACAGGAATACGAAGGGCATGGTGGGTGGCGATGCTTTGAATGACTCAAATTGCTTGAGGATACGCCCCTAGTAATTAGATATATTTATTGCACACATATGAAGACACATGCTACTCATTAAATTCGTGAGTTTTTTAAAAATTTGCTCATCATTTTTGGAAGAATTTCAATTCCGGAACTTAATTATGCTAAAGATAAATATTTCTTAAGTAATAATTGTCTTTATCGAATACTTTGTAAATAGATAGTCACCTATGTCACATAGTTACAAAATATATTAACAGGTACAATCAATACGATATTGGTAAACCATTAACATACTTTTATTTTTCCGTATGATATAAAAAAATACTACCACATACATAAAAATATTTGTTTATTGCACTTATACTCCTCAAAGATTTCTCACACAAAACTTATTTACAATTACTTATAAAAGCAAATAACATTTCATAACATAGAAAAAACTTTAAACCACAAAAATAGTATTGGACTTCTGTGCGGCTAAATAAAAAACCATATAATGACAGCATTTTAAAAACTATTTTTTTCCGGGTCTTCAGACCAAATTTACTGTCCTCGAAACAGCCATAAATAATATGCAGGCTCCGGGACGACACCGAAATCTGTTTTCCACTGCAGATATGAATTACGGGTTGTGTTAAGAGGAAAATAAAATGACTTGGTTTTTGTATGTAGTCTTAAAAGATAGTTTTTGAAGTGACAGCCCATTGAGCAAAAAGCAGAGGCATAATTTTTCTTAGCTTTCTTCGTAAACACGTTGTTTTAATAAACATAAATAAATAGAATGCATTATTTAGAAGCTAAACTGTGTTATAAAGATAAGAAATATTTTGTGACATAGTTCTTTGCCATTATGCGTTAGAAACATTTGGCTAGAAATTTCTAAACAATGGAAGTAATTTTTTGTTCTGGTGAGATAATTTGATTACAGCTTGGATATTTTTCTTTACGGCCATATGAAATAATTTGGAGTGGTAAATACGCTGAGCTCTGAAGGATTACGTGATAGAATGGAGAAATGTTTTAATGGAAATTATAATGGGAAATGATTACCGAAATGCGCATGCGTAAATCGCGAAAGAATCCAGAGCTATTGAAAAGTTGCCATTGGTGACAAATATGCAATCTTTTACGCAATTTGAAGGCGTTTTACTTTTTCTTATGTGCTATTTATTTCACGCCGGTTTTTTCTGTGAAGGATGGTTGGAACATGCCTTGCGAAGATTGTAAAACAGTTTTAGTAGGTGATTTTAATATAGATTTCAATATCAAAGAAATGCCTTAGGGAACAAGGAAGACAAATACGGACCGCTCATGGACTATGATTAATTTTCCAACGCAATGGAACCAGGAGGCCCCACCATAACCGAGTGGATAAGATGCTCAAAATAGTAAACTGCTTAAGAGTAAAAGTTCCAGGTTCTGGGCCCGACCGAGTGGTTGTCGATCTAACGGTCTAGCGCTCTGATCGGTTTTCTCCATATGTAACGTAAATACGCGTTACAATCGCTTAAAAAGTCCTCCAGCCAAGGCACCCCTTCATTACCTGGCGGATAGCTCTAGAGTAGCTTTGCCGTAAAACAACACTAAATGAAACAAGGTAGACAAATGGGACCAACACATAGATTATGATGCACATTACAAGGAAGACACATACAGCCTATTACACGCATTATGATACGTTTTTAATATATAGCACTTTATTGCGTATTTCAGATATGAAAGTTTTTAAAATTTCATTTTTATTTTTAAATCATGCTTGTTACAAGATTTCTTGAAATAAGTGCGACGTGTTTTGATCTGTTTTTATGCTTATCAGCTTCGAAGATTTCAAACAGTTGTTGTTGGTTATTCAAAATTTAACAATATTAATGTAATTCAAACTACTTTACTTTACTGGCGTACAACATAATTTTTTTTGAGTTATCTATTTAACAGATTTTTGTGCATTAAAGGTAAACAGAATTTTCAGAGAGCATTGTACATAGCTAAGAAACAACTCTAATAAAAGAATAATTAAGGCTGCTGATGAGGGTAGTGTGAAACAATCAACTTTATAACGCTGATTGTTTGATGCAAATGAAGTTTGTAAGCAAATGAAATTTCATTATAGAAAAAAAAAATTTAAAACGCAGATTGATTACATATAAAATACACAAACAGTTGTCGATGTCAAAACGATATCTGCTATGTGCAAAGAGTATAACTTTGAGATCTATATAAATAAAATTCGCCTTTTGTCTGTACATTACTTTAAATTCTGAAATTTTATGATTTCTATCCGTTTCATGCACGTGGGTATCCAGTCAACACCATCTAATTATAGAAGGCCTGAAAACAGAAGCTCCTACGTCATCACTAAACCCTCTAAAACGAGCTTCATCACAGTTTTTTTTTTTCATAAAGTAAAACTATTTCAAATTTCTGCTGAATGATACAAATTTTAGAAAATATCTTAAGTTGAAGATAAAAATTGAAATACCTTTCTGATAAAACATGATTTATTATGATCTATTTCCATATCATATTATATAATTAGAAATATTAAAAATTTCCTATGTCGTAAAATTAAATTTTCCATCTAAAATCATTAAAATGTTTTATTCAGGAGTAAATTTCACCACAATCTTCGAATAGTTTTACTTTGTGAAAATAAATGTGTAAAGACGTTATTCTAGTAGACGTAGTGATGACGTAAAAGTTTCTGATAGTCATTTAATATCTAGGACAGTGGTGGCGAACCTTTATGGATCAACATGCCATTTTTTCTAAGGATATGTTTAATGAGGCCTTCGACGTGCCGTCAAATAATTTTGACTTAGTGACCGTTCGATCGTGATACTTCATGGTGAACTTAGTTATCTTTTAATTAAAATGCAAACCGTTTTGATCGTTGGCGTGCCCAAAAGATTGTGTCAGGTGCCATTAATGGCACTCGTGCCATTGGTTCGCCATCCCTGATCTAGGAGATGTAGATACAGTTCGACCCTCAAAAAAGTTTGTTTGTCATTCAGTCATTCTTCCTGTGACGCTTGTTTTTTTCGTTCGAGCATCACGTAAAAACGACTGAAGCGAATGAAATGAAATTTGGTGACATGATAGGGAGTCACTTAACTTAATATATAATCTTCGAATTTTTTTAAAATCTTGATTAGATTTTAAGATTTTACGAAAATCCCTTCAAACTGCTCATATTTATGTTCGCCCATCACGTAAAAATAACTGAAGCGAACGAAATGAAGTTGAGTGGCATGACAGATGGTCACTCAACTTAAACTATAGAAGTCAATTTTTAAAAAATGTGTGATTAGATTTTGAGGTTTTGCAAAAATTGTTTAAAATACGAAAATATTCATCGAGTACGTATAAACCAATGAAGCGACTGAAATAAAATTTAAACTCGTTACAGGTGGTCATTTGAACTCTTTGCGTCAAAGTATTTAAAATATTGTTCACATATTTTGAGATTTTGTGAAAATTGGTAAATGTTTGCGCTAATCCTGAAAAATAGGAATGGGATAGAATAAAATGTGGAATTATATTAGATGCAAGTTAATTTGAACTCCAGATGCCAAAACAATTTTTAAATATTTCATAGTTTTTGGGATTTTGTGAAAATTGTATAAATGTTTGTTCTCGCATTCCTTAAAAATGGATTAAGAAAATACAATGACGTTTAGGAACATGATCAGCAACGGCTAAAACAACAAAAATCGGAATTTTTTGAAAATTTAAATACATTTTCAAAATGTTTATTTGCTTTTTTAGATTTTGTGACAATTCTGCAAAATATTTTCGAAGAATAGTGCTAAAATATGTACAGTGAGTCGAACGAAATTTAGTTACAGGTTAGGAATTACCACTGGACTTGAAAAACTCACTTAACCAGAATAAAATTAAATTTTTTTTCAAAAGGAAAGAAGTTCTTCCCGATTGTCAACTTTGGTGATCACTTTGTTACTCCGCAAACCAGTAGGCTTTTAACAATACGCATTAGATACAATATATTTTCTACACTATTGCTAACATACTATTTCCTTTCTTTATCCACTTACAATGCGGATGAAGATTCATGCTCTTTGCATTATGTACTAACCCGTCGACTACGGGTACTTCATCTAGTATTGAATAAAGCCACTGTCCTTTAAAATTTCACATGAAGTATAATGCTTAGTACCCTATAATGCTGACACTTCATAATACTCGGAGTCACACAGCACTCTTTTTATACGAAAATTTGTTTAGTAAGCTGGTCATAATAGTCAAAAAGTCGAAATCTCCAAAAAGTGCACAAAGCAGATATTGCTTTGACAACGACGGTATACTTTGAAAAGTCTTATGTGTTTTTCCTCTATCAGTAAATCGCCCTACGCTCAGGATCAATAACTCATGACAAGTC
>JAWZYV010004987.1:0-11010 GCA_038373885.1 Cheiracanthium punctorium | reverse complement strand
AGAAGCATTGAGACGAATGTGAGCTTTTGCTCCGATCATACTGCATTCTAATTATGGGAAATGTAAATACTGTGTAAAATTGTGTAAATAAAGCAGCCGTACATAGTGTACTTAGGGCACATTTTTGCTACCACCTTCACAAATTCCTACTCATGGGCGCCCATAGGAATTTTTCTAGGGGGGGCAAACTCCAAAAACTTTTTCTAGAGGGGGGCAAATTTCAAACTTTTAACAAATTTAGTGCTGGTTTTGCTATTTTTAACATCTTGAGACATTAATCTAAAACTCTAGGGGGGGGGGGGGCAAGTGCCCTACCTCCCTTATGGGCGCCCATGTTCCTACTACTATGATACATTAAACACTGTTTATTTAAAGAATTATTTGATGAGAATGAGAAATTCTGCTTGCAAGTGCCACGGAAATTGCATTTCCTTTTGGCCATACTCAGAAGACAGGTATGCATATAACGTACAGAGAAAAGAGTAGCATATTTAAGTGAAATTTATCACTTTGCGATCCTCAGAGAAACACAAGTAAAAAATTACATGCGGTTTGAATGAACTGAAGTGCAATAATTGTAGTTGGCGATACAAGGGATAATTTTTTTTCTACGAACAGTAAGTTATGTGACTGAAAATTTCGGGGGGGGTTTGAACCCCCAAAACCCCCCCTTGGCTACGGCCTTGGTTTCCACGGAAGCCCATATTGAAAAGATCACGCAGTATGCCATATCTCCATGTGTGGTCATAAGCTTTTTCGATATCAAAGAAAATTGATACAAGGTGGTTCTTTCTTAAGAATGCGTTACGGATTTGAGTTTCTAAATATAAGATATTATCGACTGTGCTTCTGCCTTTGTGGAATCCACTCTGGAAAGGGTGTATATGGCCCTCAGTTTCTAAAACGTATACTAGACGCGTATTAATCATTCGCTCCAGTAGTTTGCACAGACAACTAGTTAGGGCTATGAGACGATAGTTATTGGGATTAGTGGTGTCTTTTCCAGGTTTGGGTAAGGGAATGATCATTGCATTTCTCCACTCCAAGGGAAACGCATGCTCATTCCATATTCTATTGTATAGCTGTAAAAGACTAATTAAGGAATCATGGGAGAGGTGTTTAAGCATATCATTAGTGATGCCATAAAAAATTAAGTTACTCGTATTTATTGGCATTATTAATTCCATTTCTTCCATTGAACTCAATGCAAACTGTTCCAAATCCCATCCTTTCTTGTGACGTCACGAAAATCAGTACCCAGACCCCCTCTTGCTTTCTCCTCTCTTTCTTCAGTCGCGGCGACCCCAATATGGCCCTCAGTTTCTAAAACATGTACTAGACGAGCATTAACCATTGGCTCCAGTAGTTTGCACGGTTGGTTGGTTGGTTGGTTTGTGTTTAATGGCACAAGGTCCAAAAAGGACATACTGCGCCAGACAATGAGTTAAAACCATAAATGATGTATTCAGGTATAAGGTGTCACGAAACTTAGTAAAAGCTAAAATGTAAAGACTAAATGGTGAAAAGTAAAATAAAGTAAAAAGTCGATAGTGTTGAAGGTAGATAAAAAGTGTTAATGGAGGATAAAAGTTGAAACAAAGGCATCTGGATGGGGCCTCCCATCCAGATACCAGTCAGACAAAATTGGACACTTCACATTGAATAAAAGATTTTGGTACGTCTAAGAAATGCAAACAAATTTCGATGGGGGGTTTCACCCAAAATATCGTCCAGTTTGGGATGAGAACAGTTAAAAAGTATTTGGTAAAAACTATTAAAAGCAGAGCAAGAGGTTAAAAGATGATGTATGCTAAGATGAGTATGACAATGTGGGCATTCAGGAGGGGGTTCACCCAAAAGGAGGTACTTATGAGTTAGCCTCGTGTGGCCAATCCGAAGACGAGTGAGAGTGACGTCGTGCTTGCGGTACGGTTGAATGGACCAGTGGGTGAGAGCTGGCCGGATAGAGTGAAGTTTGTTTTGGGTTTCACAGTCCCATATGTCATTCCAAGTGCCTTTTGTTAGGGAAGAGATGCCAGACTTTATGTCAGTATAGGGCAGATCATGGTTATATGGGATGGTAGAATGCCTTGCCAAAGAATCAGCTTTATCGTTTCCGGGAATCCCAATATGACTAGGTACCCAGCAGTAGAGGATGTTGTATCCACGGTTCATGAGTCTCTTGTGCATGCATAGGACTTTTAAAATATAACTATGAGTGAGGGAGCCAGATTTCAGATTCTCTAATACACTTAATGAGTCAGAGTAGATGATGAAATGTTTGATATTTGTTCTCGAGATGTAAAGAAGGCTTTCATCAATAGCTATTAATTCGGCTGTAAATATGGAGCAAAATGAAGGTAGGGTGTAGCTGTAAGAATGATTTCGATGTACATAAGCAAAGCCAACGTGATTAAGAGATTTTGAGCCGTCAGTATATAGTTCGTCGAAGTTTCTATATTTGCTTTTATGGTCTAGAAATAACTGTTGGTATATTATGGGGTCAGTGTTTGGTTTTGTGAAGCCTTCGAATGGTTGTAGGTAGGAAATCTGCAATTTAGTCCATGGTGGCACTTCATGAAATGAACAAGTAGATGCATTAACATCCTCCAATTGGGTACCGACTACACTCTTACGGATTCTAAGTTCGAAGGGGGGAGTGCAGGAAGGGCGATTTTCATAAAACTGGTCCAATTGGGTGTCTATTAGAGAATCCTTTAAGGGATGTGAAGAATGAGAAAGGATGCGATAATAGGTATTTAATGATAATTTTTGACGTATGAGAGTGAGAGGTGGTTCATGACAGGTGACGTAAAGGCTATGTACAGGCGATGTCCTAAAAGCTCCAGAGCATATGCGTAGTACAGTATGATGCACAGTGTCAAGTTTTTTTAGTGCTGATTTAGAAGCCGATCCATAAACGCATCTTGCATAGTCAATTTTGGATCGGATGACGGCACGGTAGATCCGCAAGAGCGCATCACGATCAGCCCCCCAAGAGGTATTGGTTAAAACCTTTAAAATGTTAAGTTTTCTCTCGCATTTATTGCGGATGTCTGAGATGTGTTTAGCAAATGTAAGTTTCTTGTCAAAATTTAAACCTAAAAATTTGATAGAATCCTTGACAGCAATATTAGTATGGTCCAGATAAAGTTCCGGATCTGGGTGGATCCCGCGCTTCTGGCAAAAATGGGTACAAACTGTTTTTTCTGCTGATATTTTAAACCCATTTCTGTCACACCGCTTTAAGATGCGGTTGATGGCATTCTGAAGCTGGCGTTCTATCAGGCGCATGTCCTTTCCCTGATAGGAGATTTGCAGGTCGTCTACATAAAGACTACCGTAAACAGTCGAGGGCAGTTGTTTCAGGATGTTGTTAATTTTTATTGAGAAGAGGGTGACACTGAGTACGGAGCCCTGTGGAACACCCTCCTCTTGAACAAAGTTATTAGATAGCATGCCATTAATCCGGACCCGGAAATTTCGGAGTGACAGAAAGTTTTTTATAAAAGTGGGTAGGTTGCCTCGAAGTCCTATATTATGAAGATCCAAGAGGATCCCGTACCTCCACGTTCGGTCATATGCCTTTTCAATATCAAAAAAGACAGAGACTAAGTGGTTCTTCCGTAAGAAGGCATTACGAATTTGGGTCTCTAATTTTAATATGTTATCTATGGTGGATCTACCCTTCCGGAAGCCACTCTGGAAGGGATGTATATGGTCCCCCGTTTCTAAAATGTAAACAAGCCGGGTATTGATAATTTTCTCCATTAATTTACATAAGCTACTAGTAAGGGCTATGGGTCGGTAGTTATTAGGGTTAGATGTATCTTTTCCTAGTTTAGGAAAGGGAATGACTATTGCATTTCTCCAAGAGGTGGGAAAGGTTTGTTCATTCCATATTCTATTGTACAATTTCAAAACGTTGAGTAAAGATGCATGGGATAAGTGTTTCAGCATTTCATAAGTAATACCATCGGGACCTGGGGATGTGTTTGAGGACTGTTTTAAGTGGTCGGTGAGTTCATGGATGGTAAGGTCGCTATTGTATGTGAAGTGTGAGGAGGTTTTGAAATTTATTTTTTGTCGTTCTGCTTGTTGTTTATATGAAAGGAAAGAATTTGAGTAGGAGGTACTGCATGAGATGGAAGAGAGAGATTAACCAATACTATTTGCGATTTCTTTTGTTTCGGATATAATGCTGTTATTTATGGATAGACAGGAAATAGACTGATTAGTATAAATACCCATGGCTCTTTTTGTTTTTGTCCATAGTTCCTTACTAGAAGTAGAGGCTGTAATGCTGGAGATATATTTGATCCAGGATTCTCTTTGACACTGACGCCGGACTCTACGTGCATAAGCTTTAGCTTGCTTAAAGTGGGTGAGACTTTCGGTGGTGGGGAACCGCCGAAAATTGCTCCAGGCTTTCTGCTGCTTCATTTTAGCAAGGGTGCATTGTTTATTCCACCACGGTTTTTTATTGCGTCGAGGTCTGATGCCTGATTTAGGAATGCTGGCATCAGCAGCTTGGATGATAATTGAAGTAACGTTTTGTACAACCTCGTCTATGGGGCCTTCAACAACATGAGAGGTGATGGCAGACAGGGAAGTGAAGGTGAACCAATCTGCCTTATCATGAATGTATCTAGGTACTGAAGTATGTTGGGGATTGTGGTACAGAGGTGACAGAAGAATCGGAAAATGATCACTGTTGTGGAGATCACTGGATACAGAAAAATTATATGTTGGGAGAAGTGATGGAGAACAGATAGCAAGGTCTATTGCATGGAAAGTTTTAGTTGGATAGTGAAAATATGTATTGTCACCATTATTCATGCAGCAAAGGGAGAAGTCAGTGAGAAGTTGTTCGATTTGAAGGCCTCTATTGTTGGTGTCCTTGCTACCCCACAAGGGACTATGAGCATTCATGTCACCAAGGAGGATGAAAGGTGGAGGAAGTTGCTGAATGAGACTATTGAGGGATGTTTGGCTTATGGCTTCACTAGGAGGGAGGTATATACTGCAGACAGTTGTGAGTTGTTTTAATTGAATACGCATTACAACTGCTTGGAGATTAGTGTTAAGATTGACCATAGTGTGAGGATAGCTATTGTTGATTAATAGGGCAACTCCACCTGTGGCCCTATCATTGAGCTCATTGTCCTTGCGAAGGACAGTGTAATTACGGATTTTAGTAGGTCTATTGGTTTTGAGAAAAGTTTCCTGAAGGGCGAGGCAAGCGGGGTTATGATCATAAATCAGTATTTTGAGGTCGTCGTTTTTATTAAGGAAACCGTGGCAGTTCCAGGATAGCAGCAGAGCCATTATCATGTTGTGTTGGGGATGATGCTCATCATGCTCCGAGTCCCCGTAGGCTTGAGAGGAGTGCTAGGGATGTCGTCATCATCCATGGAGAGGTCTGACATTTCAGAGTCAGAAGGGTCCAAATGTAGGATACTGTCATCTATACGGCGTTGTGGAGGAACATGTTTTATTTTGGGTTTGTTATATTTAGTTCTGTAGACAGAAGACTTTTTTATTTGTGGTCGGGTTGAGTTAACATTTTGAGAATTTTTCTTCAATGTATTTTTTTGTGAAGCTGTGGAGGATTTATTTTGATTAGAAGTTGATTGTTTAGATATTTGTGCTGTTGCAGAAGGAAAGGACCCAGGTACAGATTTTGGTGGTTCGGTTTGGGTTGCTATTGTTTTGGTTGATTTTGTTGCAGCTGCATAAGATAAACCAGGTTTAGGTGTCCGGCTTTCTATTAACTTACGGGCTTCGGGATATGAGATTCTTTGAGAGGCACGTAGGGACTGGATTTCTTTTTCAAACGCCCATTTCGGGCAAGATCTGGAGTATGAAGGATGTTCCTCTTTACAATTTACACATTTAGGAGATGCAGAGCAGGACTCACTGTCGTGGCCAGAAGCACCACAACGCGCACAGGCAGGTGACCCACGACAGGAGGTTTTAGTATGGCCGAACTTTTGGCACTGGAAGCAACGGATGGGATTTGGTATATATGGTCTGAAAGGACATAATAGGTAGCCGGCTTTAATATGAGATGGAATAGTGGGAGACTGAAAAGTTAGGATAATATGTTTAGTATTGATTATTTGATTATTGCGCCGAATAGTGATTCGACGCACAGCGCATACTTTTTCATCTGTTAGGTTTTCAAGTATTTCAGCTTCAGAGCAGTGCAAAAGGTCGGGTTCTGATACGACTCCTCGGGAGATGTTTAGGGAGGTATGAGGTGTCACTGTAACTGTTTTTAGGCCAAGGTTTTTTATTTTCATTATTTTGCAAGCTTGTCTATTGTTGGATACTTCTACTAATAGGTCTCCAGATCTTAATTTTTTAACTTTTTTGACTTCTCCTACATTGTCAGTGATACATTTGTGAATTAAAAATGGCGATGTTTCATTAAGTTTACCTTCAGCAGAGTGGATAAGGAAGAATCGGGCATTCATGTGTGCAAATTGTGTATCGGTATGTTCATTAGCGGTTGACAGCGGAACGTTGACGATTGATGAAGAATTTTTTATATCCATGTTGGGGAAAATTGAGATTTGGACCCGACCGCACCACCCACCACGGAGCCCAACAAGGGGATGTGCAATTGCACACCAGTGCTAGTCGGGTCTATACGCTCACAGTACATCCCTTAGGCAGCATCCACCCTTAACGACGTGCCCAGTAGATGTCCGATTGCTTGATCCCTAGCAGTTGATCGAAATCAGTACCACCAGCCGATTGATACACAGGGGAACGCTGTGTACCTCCCGTTTACCCGAAGCCGAGGCCAAAGCAATGTGTTGGAGAAGAATCGGGCATTCATGTGTGCAAATTGTGTATCGGTATGTTCATTAGCGGTTGACAGCGGAACGTTGACGATTGATGAAGAATTTTTTATATCCATGTTGGGGAAGCCGAGGCCAAAGCAATGTGTTGGAGAAGAATCGGGCATTCATGTGTGCAAATTGTGTATCGGTATGTTCATTAGCGGTTGACAGCGGAACGTTGACGATTGATGAAGAATTTTTTATATCCATGTGTGGGAAAATTGAGATTTGGACCCGACCGCACCACCCACCACGGAGCCGAACAAGGGGATGTGCAATTGCACACCAGTGCTAGTCGGGTCTATACGCTCACAGTACATCCCTTAGGCAGCATCCACCCTTAACGACGTGCCCAGTAGATGTCCGATTGCTTGATCCCTAGCAGTTGATCGAAATCAGTACCACCAGCCGATTGATACACAGGGGAACGCTGTGTACCTCCCGTTTACCCGAAGCCGAGGCCAAAGCAATGTGTTGGAGAAAAGCCCCTCAATTACCAGGATCCCCATTTCCGGGGACACGGGTCTCCACGCACGGCAAACACGTGGGTAGTTTTCCGCCAATAGAAGCTGACGGCACAGGGCGGCCGCAGCTTCTAAAGGGGGGCCCTCACCTCCACAGAGGAAACTACATTGAGGGGGAAAAGGAAGGATACAGCTAAGAGGAGAGGAGGGTAGAATAAGGAAAAGCGAAAGGTCGCTGGGGCCCCGGGATTGCGACACCCGTAAAGACCTAAAGTAGGTCTTCCCCCTGAGGGGGTAGTTTGCACGGACAACTAGTTAGGGCAATGGGACGATAGTTGTTGGGATTAGTGGTGTCTTTTCCAGGTTTGGGTAAGGGAATGACCATGGCATTTTTCCACTCTAAGGGAAAGGCATGCTCATTCCATTTTCTATTGTATAGCTGCAAAAGACTAACTAAAGAATCATAGGAGAGATGTTTAAGCATATCATTAGTGATGCCATCAGGGAAAGGGGATGTGCTTGATGACTGTCTTAAACTTTTGCATAGTTCATTCATAGTGAAAGTACTATTGTAGGAGAAGTTTGAGGAAGTTTTGAAGTTTAATTTATGGCGTTCGGATTGTTCCTTATATGGAAGAAAGGTGCTAGAATAGGAGGTACTGCAGGATGTGAATGCTAGAGATTGACCTATTGTATTTGCAATTATTTTTGTATCTGAAATAATATGGTTATTGATGGATAGGCAGGATATGGATTGATTACTATAGATGCCCATGATTCTTTTAGTTTTGTCCCATAGTTCTTTATTGGAGGTAGAAGGAGAGATTCTTGAGACGTACTGAATCCAGGATTCTCTCTGAGAACATCTCCTTATTTTTCGTGCGTTTGCACGAGCTTTTTTGAAGGTAATAAGATTTTCAGTGGTGGTGCACCGCCGTAAATTACCCCATGCTTTCTTCTGCTGTTTTTTAGCGAGGGTGCAAGCCTCATTCCATCACGGGTTTTTAATTCTATGGTTGGTTTTAACTGATTTTGGAATGCTCGCGTCAGCTGCATTAATGATAACGGAGGTGACATTCCTAAAGACCTTGTCTATGTTTCCTTCAATAATGTTTGGTATTATGGTAGATAGCAAAGTAAAAGTGTGCCAGTCATCTTTATCATGAATGTATCTGGGTATGTTAGTGCTTTGGTTGAGGTTCTGATATAAGGGTGAGAGAATGATCGGAAAGTGATCGCTGTTATGCAAGTCGCCAGAAGCAGAGAAATTATAGAGAGGGAGGATTGAAGGAGAACAGATGGCAAGGTCGATGGCATGAAAGGATTTAGTTGGATGATGGAAATAAGTATTGTCGCCGTTATTCATAATACATACAGAGAAATCAGTTATAATTTGTTCTATTTGTTCGCCTCTAGTATTGTTATCTTTGCTGCCCCGTAATGGACTATGGCCATTCATGTCACCAAGGAGTATAAATGGTGTTGGAAGTTTATGAATAAGATTACTGAGAGATGTTTGGCTGATTGTTTCATTAGGAGGGATATAAATGCAGCAGATGGTAGTTAGCTGTTTTAATTTGACACGAGCAGCAACTGCTTGAAGATTCGTATTCAGATTGACTATTATGTAGGAATAGTTATTCTGGACTAAGAGGGCCACACCACCAGAGGCCCTGTCCCTGAGTTCGTAGTCTTGCCGCAGGATTGTATATTTGTGGATTGTGGGATGTTTATCGACTTTGAGATATGTTTCTTGGAGAGCAAAGCAGGCGGGATTGTGGTCATAGAGAAGTGTTTTAAGGTCATCCATTTTATTCTGAAAGCCGTGGCAGTTCCATGAGAGCAACAATGCCATAATTATGTAATGTTATGGGCATTGTGCGTCTCCTTTGTAATCCCTGCAGAGATATCAGGTGGTTTTATTTCCTCATGTTCCATCAAATCTTCATCACTAATATCCGATTCTGATGGGTCTAGTCTTAAAATTGTGTCATCAATATGTGGCTGTGGAGGTACTTTTTTCTTGCTAAATTTGTTATATTTTAATTTGTAAGTAGCTGTTTTACTAAGCTGTGGTCTGACTTGGGTAGAGCTATTACTTGTTACCTTTTTCTTTGGTGGAGTTTTTGGGGATGCAGAGCAAGGTTTGTTGTGTTTAAGAGGAGTTTGTTTACTCTTTGAGGTATTGATGGTGGAAGTATTTGTTGGAGGATCAGTTTGAATGGCTATTGATTTCGTAGATTTTACTATTACAGCATAAGATAGGCCAGGTTTTGGTGTGCGAGCTTCTATTATTTTACGAGCTTCAGGGTATGAGATTCTTTGTGTAGCACGAATTGATTGGATTTCTTTTTCAAATTATCATTTAGGGCATGACTTGGAATATGATGGATGTTCCTGCTTACAGTTGACACATTTTGCAGCTGCAGAGCAGGTGTCACTGTCGTGGTCAGAGGCACCACAACGAGCGCAGGCCAGTGACCCACGACAGGAGGTTTTAGTATGACCGAACTTTTGTCACTGGAAGCAACGAATAGGATTTGGTATGTATGGTCTTACAGGGCATATTAGATAGCAAGCTTTAATATGGGTTGGAATAGTGGGTGAATAAAAAGTTAAGATAATATGTTTAGTGTTGATTACTTGATTATTGCGCCGAATAGTGATTCGACGCACTGCACATACTTTTTTCATCTCTGAGGTTTTCTAATTTTTTAGCTTCAGAGCAGTACAAAAGTTCGCGTTCTGATATGACTCCTCGTGAGATGTTTAGGGATGTATGGGGTGTCACTGTAACAGATTTTAGGCCAAAGTTTGTAATCTTCATGATTTTGGAAGCTTGTCTATTGCTTGATACTTCTACTAACAGGTCTCCAGATCTTAATTTTTTAACTTTTTTAACTTCTCCTACATTATCTGTGATACATGTGTATTAAGAATGGTGATGTTTCATTAAAGTTACCTTCAACGCGGTGGATGATGAAGAATCGAGCGTTCATGTTTATAAGTTGTGCATCAGTATTTTTATTGGAGGTTGACAGCGGAGCGTTGATGTTTGACAAAGAATTTTTCAAAGCCATGTGTGGGGAATTGAGATTCGGACCTGGCCGCACCACCCACCACGGAGCCCTACGAGGGGGTGTGCATTTGCACACCAGTGCTAGTCGGGTCTATATACACACAGTACATCCTTTAGGCAGCATCCACCCTTAACGACGTGCCCAGTTGATGTCCGATTGCTTGATCCCTAGTATCAAATCAGTATCACCAGCCGATTGATATAGAGGGGAACGCGGTATACCACCCATTTACCCAAAGCCGACGCCAAAGCAATGTGTTGAAGATTCTCCCGTGTCTGTGGAAATTCCGTAATGATGATTTCCTTTATGGGAACACCCCTCAGTTACCAGGATCCCCCATTTCCGGGGACATGGGTCTCCACGCACGGCCAACATGTGGGTAGTTAACCGCCAATAGAAGCTGACAGCACAGGGCGACCGCAGCTTCTAAAGCGGGGCCCTCACCTCCAAAGAGGAAACTACAATGGGGGGAAAGGGAAGGATAAAGCTAAGAAGAGAGGACAGTAGAGCAAAGAAAAGCGAAAGATCGCTGGGGGCCCGGGATTGCGACACCCTTAAAAACCTAAAGAAGGTTTTCCCCCTCAGGGGAGCAACGCATAGGATTTGGTACGTATG
>JAWZYV010004986.1:600000-843308 GCA_038373885.1 Cheiracanthium punctorium | reverse complement strand
TAGAATATTCTTTTTTATTGCATCGGCAAAATAAATAGATATACATGGAAAGTGATTATCTAATTTTTCATAGTGAAGCTTCCAATTATATTAGGTTGTAACGAAAGTTTCCCGCCATCGTAAACATCGTCAGTACACAGTTCGCGTTGGCGTATTTGCTCATATTTTGTCAAACGATTTTTGGCATTTGAAAGAAAAGGACTTACTTTATAACACTGTGTTATGAAATCTGTAAAAAATATAGTTATTATTAAGTACAAGGTGTGTCAAATGGAACTATCACACTAGAGGATTAGAATTATCATGTACTTCCAGTTGTGTTGCAAAAAGTCAGCTACAGAATATCAACGAATAATAAGTACAGCTTCAAATACTATTGTTGTATCACGTGACACTGTGCAGGTTTGGTACCGAAAGTTCAAAAACAGTTATCTAAGGAGTTAGAAGTTAGTTTTTCAAGCAGATTCGGCGGAAAACTTTCGTTACAACCTGATAATAAATTATGGGTGCATTAATGATTGTTTATGGAGTGGGGAGGCAAGTTCAAAGACCCTGCCTGAGAAAGATAGTATATTTTAGTGTTTAATAATTTTTACGTTATGCCAATACACAAATCATAGAGGTAATATCGAAGCTTGGGGAGGGGGGAGGGCATGGCCCCCTCTATGCCCATAAGTATGAAGTCCTTGCAATACATTAAAAAGTTTCAATTTTTTTTTTCAAAAATTCTGTTGAGCTGTTGCCTTAGAATCAAGTACCTGTACGTAGTTTGAGATACGGAAAAATGAGAATATTAAAACTAGTACGATAATAGCATCAGAAAACGTTTTGTTTACAATCCATCCAGAGAAAGAAAACTTAAAAAGACTGTTCAGTGTAAGAAACTTTATTATACATATTATTTATTTCTGTAGCCTACAGTGCGGGAGAAGCATTGCGATTAGTAACCATCCTGAGAATTCATTACATTGGCGCGCCTACACAAGCGAATACATCATTTAAAAGTGACTACCAGAAGAAATAACAAAGTCGAACTCTATTAAAACGTCATTAAGTGACGTTATAAGTGAGCTCCTGTTCAACAGGAGAATGATTGAAGGATACAAAATATTCTGACATTATAAGACTGCTGTTACTGCGAGCGAGGTCATTACTATTATAACCAAGTTGTATGTGTAGCAGTGTAGCTACCCTAAATGAGAATTCTAAGAGCTCAACTGGCTCATTATTAAAACAAAAATACTCTTATAGATTGAGACTCAAAGAACAGTGGCTATAAACAAGTATTTTTGTGTTTGATTGCCCTTAATCTGTCCACTCCCATCCTTGTAAGGCCTGCAAAAGCAGTGATTCTCTTTTCTGTGGACATTGTTGATTACTGGCAAGGTTCTTTGAATGTTCTCTGCATAATATACTTGTTGCCCGTTCTCGTTTTGTAGCCATCGTTAGTCTTTGAATTGCCCTGTTGTGGATGAGCTTTTGCAAGTGAGCTTGCAAGAAAGGAGAATCGTTGTCATCCCGTCCTCGCAACGAGGGGAGGGAATAGGTTAAAAAAACTTTCGTTGCGTCAATTTTCATGTCCTACTTGCCGCCATACCCTGAATACATCACTGCACACATTACAGTATAAAACAGAAAATGCATGAAGCAATGCAGTACTTCCTGCTCCATAAATATGAGTTTTATAAAGCACCATTTTTTATTTATTAAAAAAGTAAAACACGTTAATTTTTATCTTTATGTGTATTGTGTTGGAGGATTATGCCCAATTATCTAGGCCGTGGGGTAGGCGGCCTTCGTGGGGTCTTTCTAAGGGGTCCTAATCCGTATTTACGCGAGAGTTTCGGAGAAAACCACAGAAAGCTCCGATCGGCAGAGGCAACCTGGTTTTGAACCAGACACCTTCCATCTCCCAGCTCGGAGCGCTATACGCTCGGCCACTGGTGGGCCAACTTTTATCGCTGACAGTTAAAAAAATTTTAAAAATTCCATCGACTTTTCAACTTGTTTATATTGATCAGTTACAATGTAATTTAACGTCTTGTTGTTAATGTTCATAGTGATGGCACCAGACTTTCCCCGACGGAGGGCCATCTTCCCCGAAAGGGGGGCCAAACAATAAAACCTCAAAATTTTACGTTTCAGTACTTGCACAGCCTCTCAAAAAAGTATTCGAATAAGAGATAAATTTCCTACTTTGGTTTCGTATATTAAAAATTATTATGATGAGATGGTCATTAATTATCTGTTCTTGTTGGTTAACAGGAAAGCCCAGTGATTTTCACCAAAGTCGCAGTTAAAAAGGTCGTTACGAAGGCAATTGTCAGCAGATCGGGCAACCCTGCTTACCCAAGAAATGTGGATCTTATTCGCTGGTTCCTTCGAATCCCGAGAAACATACTCCGAGCTGCAGATAATCAATATACAGTATATGAATATCGTATAATTCCAAGCAGAATGAGAATGGAAGTGAACGGAACACTTTGAATGGAATTTTTTATCTGGTTGCAAAACTTCCTTCGTTTTTCTAAACCAACAAATTCTCTAAAAAATCCCCGACAGGGGGGCCAGTGATCCCCGATCCCCCAGCTGACGCCACCCCTGTAGTTCATCGTGAAGACTGATTTCCTGTAAGTGGAACAAAAGTCTGGCTATGTGACAAACAGTTATAAAATGTTTTAGCTATATATAGGCTTTTAAAATGAAGAAAAAAAAAAACATTATGTCAGCAGATAGTCTATCAGGGCTAGGTGGATGCTCCTGTGAGAGAACAATGATTTGCAAGAATGGGTTGGGAGGGGAGGGGTAGAGGATGTGGATGTGACTAATAGCTCAAGAAATGCAGAGCAAAACACAAACTAGCCGTTTTTTTTTTTTGCTCAGGATAATCGCCTGCACCGCACCGCACCGCCATAGATGCGTACCCCCTCTCCCCTCACATTGGCTCATGCACGTGCAAGGTCTGACAGAGAGAGGGGAGAAAAAAAAAAAAAGGTAAGAAAAAAGAAAGAAAGGATCGCAAAATCTTCTCCCTTCTTTGACGAACTCCGATATCACCCCACTCTCTCTGTGAATGGTGAAAGTGTGTGCGTTTGTCGAATAGAGAAGGAGGGGGCAGGGGGGGGGGTGTCCAGTTGGGCGAAGAAAGAGAGAAAAGTGGACTGTTGTTAGAAGCCGGAAATGTTCAATGGAAATGGAAATTCCACTAATTTAAAATTGAAAAAAAAATCTTAAAGTAAAATACTTATAATTCGCAGAATTACTTCAAATTCGCAAAATCATAAAAAAAAGTAGCAAGAAAGTAGCAAAATCGCAAAGTCATAAAATTTAGTCGCATGATGCTATCAAAAGTAGCAAAATTTGCGAAAAGTCACAAGATCTGGCAACACTGTGTACAATCTAACCCCATTATAGTGAACCTGGTATATAATGAACTCATTGGTATAGTGAATGAAAATTTTGGTCCCCTTGTTTTAGAATTTTATTAGTTAACTATTTGGATAAAGCAAACCTTCGGCTATAGCGAACAAAACTTTTGGTCCCTTGAAGTTCGTTATAACTAGGTTCAACTGTATAAAAGTAAGTTGGTAAAAGGTTCACAATAGGAATGTATATTTTATAGAAAATAAATATTAGTTCATGATAAAAATGGTAAAGAACTCAACATACACTTAGCAAGACTTAAATAATTTAATCACATTTATACAAATTGTTACAGTATGAAAGTTACAAATATTTATATGCATATTTAACAATTTTTACACAAGATACCACATCTGAAATGTGGTCATGCCTTAACCAAACAAAAATCTAAAATTATATATTTCTATATTAACACAAGTGCAAACACCACTTAATGACTTATACAACTGCAAGAAAAGCATTTAGTTACAAGTAACTGTTAGTACTATTTTTATTGCAATTGCAAAAATTAAACAAACCTATCACACACTCAAAGTAAGCATTCACACATCTACAAATGATCTTTAAAAAAATGAGATTCAAAATTGTATATTTACAAAAAATACAAAATGCATAGTCTTTGCAAAATGATAGCGTAAGAATTGTTTGCTTTAAAAGATATCTTAAAAGGATGAAATATAGTACTATTATCTACTTTTCTCAAAAAATGTCAGTACACAAGTGTGGATAAATAATGCATTTAACTCGCTTAGTCGAAATTATGTATCTCAACAAAGGCATTCAAAAATTTGGCAAAAATGAATACAAATGTCATCTGGACACAAATTTGTGCAAAACTGTAAAAGATTCTTGATATTGTCACTTTTTTTTTTAATCATCAAACTATGTACATATATATATATATTTATATATCATTTATACTCTTGATCATTTAAAAATAAAACGTTGAAGCTTTAAATTTATTATAATACACTACATACATAAATGTTCCTTTTGATAATCTAATATCTTAATACAATATGTGAACTCATAAATGTGATTACCATATTTGTTATATTTAAAGTATAGGTGAATTTTAAAAACAATTGAGGAATTCACTGAATTATTACATTTTTATATCTAATGCATTGTCACATTTGAGAAATGTCATAGTTATTTATGGAAAGGGGGTTTTTAGTTCTGAATAAATTTAACATTCATTCATTTCCTGAGACAAGTTAAAAAAAACTACAGTCAAACCTCAGTATCTCATAACTTACAAAAGTGTTAAATGAGCCTCTTTTACACTTTTCAATAAAATTTAAAAGCAACAGTGAGCACAAAATAAGAACTTTAGCAGTCTTTGTAACAGTCATGAAGCAGTATAAATAAAATTGCTAGAAACTTTTTTATAATTGACACATTCACCAAGATTTATCTTTACTGCTCTTGTTTTAAGTACTTTGAATTTTAATCCTTTAATGCCTGGTGTCCTTGCTTTGAGGGCACAAAACTGGACAATGTGATGAAAATACATCAATATATCTTTATCTTTACACAGCTGGCTGTGTCAAAGAAAAAGCTCTTTAGCTCTGTGGCACACGATTGATTTGTCTTGCCAAGTTTCTGTTAACTAAATCGAGCAATGGTAACAGCTACACTTTTTCAGCATTGGGCTGTACATCCAGTTGTTCTTTTATATCACATATGGGCAACCACCAGCCGGATATGGCTTTTGATCCGGCCCGCGGAACATATTAAAACCCTATATAAAACTCATATAAACCACTCAAAATCCCAATTATATGACTCGCGACTTCCGTAACATCCTGAAGTTTGGCCTGCGACTTGTCAAAGGTTGCCCATACCTGTTTTATATCAACAACTGGCACCATGACAATACATTAGATGGGTACACAACTGGTTAATCTTATGTCAGTTCAGCTTAATTCAAGAGAACAGATTTGCTCATTTTTGATTGCATAAAATTGCAGAGGTAGCACCTGTTTTGAAACTTATTTTGCTGACTCATCTAGGCATACATCTCTGCAAAATTTTTACTTTGTAATTTAAGGAAATATTTTTGCTTCAGTTTTGTGATTAAAAATGAGCAATTTACAACACATTCATTGCTTTTTAAAAAAAAATAATAATAAATTTTATATTATCTTCTTACAGTGATTACAGGGGGAGACTTATGAACAATAGTTAAATAAAGATACTATTTATTGAAGTTCATAATTATAATTGTAATGCACCACAGTCCCAATCATGTGACTAACTTTGACATAGAATTAATGATTATTTGTGATGCTAAGATGAAAATAAAAAATCAGTCAAAATCTCGTTTTATGTCCCCAAGCTACATTTAACAATTGTAAACTACCATGTACTTGGGATCCAGTATTTAATGCTAACTTCAAAAAACAAGAACTTGTGAGCAATACAATAAACTGTTACTTTGAAATGAAGATAGGTGCATCCAGTTTCAAGCTAAAAAGCATGAATTTGAGTACGTTTAAGTATGATGAGTATTTTCAATCATAGACACTTTAAAACAGTTGAAATAGTAAAAATAAATACAATATGAACAATAGGAAACATGATATTGGTACAAATGTATTATTTACAAAAATATGATGAATATTATGTACAGTGAAGTTTATTCACACACGAAGCAATCAAGTCTACAACAAAAGGTGTCTTGTCTCAAAGAAAAAAGAAAACTTACAGAATAAAAAAAGGGTTATTATTTCACAGAGTCTCTTGTATTTTATTTTACTAGTTACAACCTAGAATAATGCTTCAATAAATCATTACAAAAGTTTAATACATTCAATTATCTCGCACTAACTTAACTCTCAGTTATGCACAATTTTGAATTAAACATTTCAAATCCATTCAAGCAAAAAATCACAGCTCAACTTAACAAGGCTAAAAAAATAAATCATTTTCAGTATTTAATATGGAATAGTTTTGCAAATAGGGTAGGAAAATTGACAAAAAAACTGCTATTTAAGAAGCTTGAGAATGTTTAACATTTTCTTAAGTATTAATCTGGGCCAAATATTCAAGCTATAAATTTATATGTGTGTGCATCTATAAAAAAAAAAGAAAGATGCAGAAACTAAATTAAAACATTTTTTCTAGATTTCAGTTATTTTCACTTGATGCACAAAGAAAAAATACAGATTTTATCATATCCTAAGAAACATTTAAAATTTTGAAGAACAAAAAATTAATTAAAGCAGACATTCTAAAGCTTTTAATTTTTCTAATGTGCACAATTAAAAATCTACACACTTTTTGTAATTTTTCAAAAATTATTTAACTTTTAAAAAAATTAAAAATTTATACTTTAAATTTTTAAGCAAAAACTATCTATCAAGCTACCATATTTAATTTAATTTCAGCCATTACCACACTATGCAAACATAAAAGTATTCGACTGATAAAAATTGTTCTGATGGTCACTTTGGCTTATTATTGGATGATATGAATAGCTACTGTAAAATTTTTTAACTCAGTGCAATGTACAAACAAAAATCTTATTTTATTTATAAATCCTATTAGCCCCCGAAAATAACGTGACCCCGAAATTTTTCATCAAGAAAAATCCTATGTTTAGATCTCAGATTTAGCACAAGTCAGGTGTTTTATGGGATATGATCAGTCAAAGAGCATCACGTTATATTAGGAAAATGTAGGGAGAACAAAATGAATAAGTTACACACTATAGTTGTGTTCTGTGTGTGTGTGTGTGTGGGGGGGGGGGGGGAGATTAGCAAAAGTGATTGATATTCATTTTCCCCAAAAGTCAAAGGAATGATAAAATGAAATGCTTAGGAAGAATTTTCAGATTACTAACATATGTAATCACAAAACTTTTGATGATAAATTAAAAATAGAAAGTCTGAAATATGTTTTGTATGCATATTTAAGTAGCCCTTAATTTTAAACAGAAAATTCAAAGCAAATAGCAAAAGTTATACTAAATAAAATTGACAATAAAATTATGCTTGAAAAAAGTTAACCCACTGTTTAAATATATGTACATATACATACTTTTTATTAAGTAGGTTGATCTAATGTAGCTTGAATATGAGGTACATTGCAAAAACTACAGTATTATTCACAGCCCAAAATGGGTCAGCTAAAATTTAGTTTCTAACAAAAGAATTATACATTAGTTTTAACAATTATTGCTATGCTGATATAATTAAAATGATTTATACACATTTCATAATCAATTGGTAAATATTACTTATTTTAATTGTTTACAAGAAGAAATTTTAGGAGGAGAGTAAAATAGTTTCAAACATGTTATAAAAAAAAAAAAAGTTCTATATTTTAAGTCAAAATAGTAACAAAGTCACAAATATATAAATTCATATATTTTACTAAATGAGGCAATAACTTGCAAAGTGTAATTTGCATAAAACATTTTTATGGATGTAAAACAACCTTAATTTTAGATCATCGCAGGTAAAAAATGATTTTAAAAAAAAAAGAAAAAAAACAAGTACAATTTTTAGTTTTTACAGAAATAAAATTGAATTCATTAACTATAAATTTGTACTTATGTGCTATTAAAAATGCAATTTTCTCAATTATTGAGCCACATTTCAGTCACAATAAAATGCATATTTTGAAAGTTATAAAATTATGCTTGTCAAGTATTCCCTGGAGGATCTTTTGGCAAACCTAGATAGCTATTTGAACAGAAATCAAACTTTGGATTGTTTTTAACTGCAGAATAGACATCAGAAACAGTTACCTCCTCTGGACATCTGAAATAAAATTTTCAAAATTAATTCTATAGCCGTGCACAATATACAGACATATAAACACACCGATCTTATTGGGAAATCTATGAGATATAAAATAAAAGTGCAGCTTTTCTATTGTACAGAGATTTTAGCAAAGACAAACAAAGGAACAATAAATAAATAAGTTCAACTTTCCTTTTATAAATTAAATAAAAGCTGGATGATTTTATAATATTTTGTTAATTACTTGGGGGGGGGTGAATGAAAGAATTCTATTATTTATTTGAATAACTCTTTTCGTTGCTTACGTAATACTTACAGAAGGCCGGGAAAAGGTCGTGTTTTTCAGCAATAAAACGGGCGAAAACTTAGTTCACTAAAATGACTGTTGGGGGCACTCTTATGACCCTTCAACGTTTGTGTTTTCTGGCTGTTTGAATGTAAACAATGAGTTTTCAAGACGTTTAAACATTTACCTTATTATGTTCATTATTATTTCATATCGTACTTATACATAATTACATTGTATGCAAAAATAATTAGGCAAAAATGGTGTACTGCTGTGTACCATATTGCAATTATTCTGATTGCTCTTTAAAAGAAAATACTGGATTTCACCGTTTTCCAAAAGATCCCATTTTAAAAGATAAGTGGTGGGTTGCTATTTCTCGACAAGGAAATAAGGACAAGTCTCTTTGGTGTCCAAATAAATAGTCAAGAATTTGCAGCAAGCATTTTACTGTACAGGATTTTAGCGTGAGTACTACAACGAAACAAAGACTGTTACCATATGTTGTACCTTCAATATTCACCAAGTACCCAGAACATAAACAAAACCAAACTATTTTTTCATCAAATATGCTCTGGCATTTATCTTGGCGAAAAATCGCTCATCTTGGCGGTCCGCCGGGATACTACATAAGTGCCAATCTAAAATTACGAGGAATATAAAGATAGCTCTCATGGAGTAATAAGGCAAGGATGAGTTCTTATAGGACCAAAAATTTGCAGCAAGGACAGCATATCATCTACATTTTCCCCAGTTTTGAAAGCCGCATTTCCCAGTCTTGTTAGTATTACGTAGGCAATGCTCTTTTAATGCTTTTTTCATTACAAACAGTGAAAGCCAACTTGCATATACTTCTGCTTCTGCTACTAAAAGAACCATCAATATTGTTCAACTACTAGACCACTGTTCTCTGCCTTCTCCTTGAGAACTCCTAAACTCTGGTCTTTGTTTAGTCATCATATAATAGTATATTATTTTTGTTAACCCCCCTTCATACAGTGCGTGAGCCACATCACTAGGCTGAGAACCAATGCCAGACTGGCATAGAGCCAGCTGGCATATTTTGACATTACATGAAAAATGTCAAAATATTTTTAATGCAGTGTATTGGAAGATATAAATGAAAGAGTATTTTTTATATAAAGCAATAATGTGTATTGAAAAAAGAGGAGGAAAACTGTTCTGAGAAGTATAAAATTAAGAAAAAGGATTGTATTTTTGCATGCTATGCAGTGGTACATAAAATGCAGATGACCTTCTTTTTTTTTGGGGGGGGGGGATAGTAATAATTGAAATAGATATTATAATTTAAATTTGCTACTACAGCCATGAAAAATATTTAACAGCTCATTCTATAAAGGCATGAGTCTGAACTCTGTAAATGTTTAATTATTTTGTTTTCTTTTCTTAATGAAATAGTTTTATTATTGACAGGATGGCCAAACTATCATTTGTCAACTCCCTGAGGCTCTGCATACATTCTTCATATAAAAAATCTACCATCCCTGATATTTATACTACTTTGAGTTACCCCAAGTCCATATAGGTAACAAGCTGCATTAGCACATTTTTTAAAACTATACGTGTTATTTCTGTAACGGAGATAGAAAATTTCACTAATGCTTAAATTTTTTGTGACTAGCACTGAAAACACTGGAATTAGGTGATTTCATGGCCCAACCACTGTGAGCTAAAGGGTAAAATAAATAAATAAAAGCAAACTAAACACAATCTTTTCTCATTCTAAATGAGAAATGAGCCATGCAAATTCAATCTAATGCAAATCCATTCCCTTTATAAATCACAGAATTAGTATGATGATTTTTTGATTTTGCAAACAAAGTTTCAGATGCATTTAAAAAATTATAAATTTATTTTTAAAAAAATAAAAAATAAGTATTTATGTACTATGAATAAATGCTTAAGGGAAAATATTCATCAATCTAAAAGATGTAAAAAAGGATTAAAATTGAGTTGACAGCTCTGAAAACACCAGAACAATACAGCCAAAAATCATTATTCAGGGTTGCCACTCACACAATTTCTGGAAAAAAAAAAATTCCCTGACTTTTTCAGGTTTTCCAGACCATCATGTGATAAAAATCCAGATTATTTTTTATGCTTATGACTTCAACTTTGCATACATTCTTCAATATTTTTAGCTTCTCAAAGTAAGATTAAACATTGTTTACAAACACAGATTTTACGGGTTTTGGGCCAAAACTTGCAATTTTCCGTGACTTCTGCCTCACTTTTTTTTTGCCAAAATGGCATTCCCTGACTTTTCCAAGTTTTCCCAGTTCTCCCTAACCAGTGGCAACCCTGTTATTTGTGTAACAAGAAAGGCTTTAAAAGTGGAATAACCAAGATTAAATCAGAATGGTTGGCAGCTATGTAAGTAAAACCCAGCAATCCTATGAATTAACAATGAAATAATTTTATTTAAAGCACCTAAAATATTAAATACACAACATAAAACTTTTAAGGGTGGGTTTTTTTTTTTGTGGTGTGTGTGTGGGGGGGGGGTAACATTCCACATTTATTTACCATCAACTGTAAACTTTGCACTTCATTCATAGCTGACCAAGCTCTGCACCCCATATTACTTAATGAAAAGATTTCATACATTAACTACAACAAGCTTCATGTGGACTTTTGGGAATACTTTCTAGCCTATCTGAGCATTACAGATTTTTAGTTTTGTCACTCCAATCAGGATTGAAAGATGTTTTCCAACTCATTATATTGAGCAAAACTTAGAACAGTAATAAATAAAAAAAAAGAAAAGAGAAGTCTGTAGATATGCCACGAACACACATTCTACACTATTCTAGAAAATATCAAGAGCATTCATGAACATGTGATTAAATTTTGTTCAATCTAACTTTGTGCACAGTATGCAACACAAAAAATAGCTTCTTCCCAATTCAACCAGCCCCACTGGGAAATGAGAAAGACCATCTAATGCTCAGAACAGCACAAATGAAACCAGAAGTGAGCATGCTGTTCCTCATAAGAGATAGATGATTTATCTTGTATACACCCATTTCCGATAGTGCACACATGCATCATTAGGAAGTTGTAGTTAACAACATGACGGTGAGAAGGTCGTAAAAAGAAACATACAAAAGGGGGTTAAAAATTCTTAAATTTCAGGGATGAAGTTGGATTTTCCAAGTTTTTAAAGGAGAATTAAGTTTTTCATGAGATTTCCTCTAGTTTTTTAGAGCTTATTTTGAGTTACCTGAGTTTTCCCAGGTTTCCCTGAGGGTGCATGAACCCTGATGATGTTTAAATTAATATGTTTTTTTATTATAGATGTGAAGGAAATTAAGTGCGGAGAAAATTGTGAATGTTGAAAAATAATCCATGATTTTAAAATCTGAAAAATCTTTTAAATAAGAATTTATCATAAAAATGTTTCATGGAACACAATAGGTCTTTTTTCACATTACAGTTAAAATGTCTGCTTAAATTCTCTTATTTAGTAATAAGAACATATGCACTCTCTACCATATGTCACATACTATAAACTTTTGCAATTAAAATGTTTATACATAAGCCTATGCTTTAAATGCATCTACTATACATTCATGACTCAAAAGATTTGGATTTTTCATGATTATTTTTTGGCAATATTATAAGTCTTGCAACAAGCATTTATTAGTTTAGTGGTGCAACAAGAGACCAAAATAACAAAACAATTAAAAATAATAAAATAATTTATGAAAGGAAAGTTAGTTTGTTAGTTTCTAAAACTAACACTTACATTTTACCACCAAGTCTATTAAAGCCTTCATTTAAAGAAGCACCAACAATATCTGCAGCAAACTGCTTAACAGCCTGAAATAAAAGATATTTTATAGGTTAAAAAAATGAATTTTCTTACATTTCTATGAATATAAAACTGATTCATTCAACTTACTGAAAGTAACACTTCTTCAATAAGTGGAAAATATAATCCAGGTTCTAATTCTACAGGCTTAAAATCAATGTTCAACTGAAATTAAAAAAGCAAAGAAATTTATATACATATGCAGAATAATATACTTAATTGACATTTTGACAGTATAGAAGCAAGTGTTAACTAACATTCCAAAACATTTATTCCTTTCTAAATTTTTATACAGTGAATCCCAAAGCAATTCTTGGGGGGTAGCAAGCATTAGGGAGCAAGAGAAGGGACCCCTAGTAGTACAAATTATAATAGTAAGGTGCAAATTTTTTCTTGAATCTAAGTGCTTATGAAGGGAAAATATGCTTAAATGCTCTGTACAAGCAGTTTCGGGGGGGAATGTTTTGATACATGTCTGGGTTATATTTATGCTGTACAACATGTTTCTTATATTTTACATCATTTTCAAGTCTCTCATGTTAGCCTAGATAGATTTCCCCTGACCTTTTTCTTATTCCTCTGACTTTGCATGACCAAAATTAATTTCCCTGATTTTTCAAGTCTGTGTAGAAACCATGTCTTGACTTTCTTTACATTTTTTCAATTTTCTGCTAGGCAAAGGATTATAACCAGGAATAAAAGTATTGTTTAGAAAAATCTTGTGATTTTGGCACATAACATCGAGGACTTCAAAATTTTTAATTCGATGTTTCATTGCAAGTTGTACTATCCCAAACAGCACATAAGCTTAAATCAAGCTTGACATTTCTTTGAATTTGATGTATTAATACAAGCTTGGCAGTTCAATTCATTTTAAGCTTGCAGCAAGCTTGGAGAAGTCATTTGAATTGGCAAGCTTGAATACAACTTGATTACTGCTTGATTTGGAAAGCCACATCCACATAACAAATAATTTATCATCAGTCATAAATGTACTTGAGCATAGAATTTAAAAAAAAAAAAAAAAAAAAAAAAAAGTATTCTATATTTCCAAATATGGAAATTCTTCAAAATTAAATACAACTATACTACGAAATTGATTTCAAAATCAGTCGTTTGTCTCGATTTTGGCCAGTATTGCCCAACAGGAGTGTCACGATACTGAAAGTTTTAAAACGTGTGCTGCATGTCTTTTAAGTTTATATTATGCTTATTTCCCTATTAGTAGCCTATAAATCACACATAACATTATTTTAATTTTGATTCATCCCATGGGAAAAATAAAAGAAACAATCGGCATCGGGCACTGATCGATCTCTCCAGAAAACGGCATGACACAATAACAGTCACTTCAAACTTTAGTCGTGCCAGCAATAGGCAGATTGGCGGAATGGTTAGGACGCTGGCCTCCCAACCCTTAGGTCCCGAGTTTGAACCCAGGCATGGACGCTTGATGGAAACAGATTAATTTAACTTGAAATTTCAGCACAGAGGGGAAAATGCGTGGAAAAATAAAATATGTAGGGCGAGTTCGCCAATGGGTGCCCCGTGTATTTAAGAAATTTTTTAAGCTTGAAATTAAGCTTGCTATGTCAAGCTTAATGCAAGCTGGGCAAGTGTAAACTTGAACACATGATTCAAGCTTGCATTAAGCTTACACGCTTGAAATTTTCAAGCTTAATTCAAGTTTATTGACTTGATAAATAAGCTTGCTGCAAGTTTGCTGTGCTGTCTGGGATACACTAAAATAAACAAAACCTGTATCAGTTACAGAGCATTTAGAAAAAGTTACTAAAAATTTTACAGAATGTGTCACTCTGAAAACTTTTGTAGTGCAATTTTATGTTTATGAATTTTTTCCAGAGTTTCCTTCAAGACACCATTTTTTCATTTATTTCAATGTGTACTGCAGCTCATGAAGAATCATCTTGGATTCTTTTAAGTCCCTCGTGCAATTAGTACATTTTAATTTGTCTACCAAGACCAAGAGGCAGTTTCTGTTTCTTCTACATACATTCTTAATTAGCAAGTCGAAGCTTCATACAAGTGTAAGGTCTACTTCACTCTAAATAAGTAAGCTTCATTCTAAAGGTAACTTTCTGTAGCAAGAATCAATAACATATTTAACCCTCCAAGCGGCTGAGACGTAAAATCCTGTTCACTACATTCCAGTTTTCACTGCAATGCATCGGTAATTTAAATTATTTATAACACCAAGACATCATAAAATAAATTTCGATATTAAAGCTTATGGGTATTTTAGGAGTTAACTTTTTAATAATTACAAATCTTCCTATCAAAATTTTATTTTTTAAATAATTTTAAAGCTACTTGAAAATTTTACAGTGAAAACAACTATACATTATTTGCCCATTTCCAAGACGCTCAGAGGGTTAAAATTCATTAGTGTCCATGCATGTTCATACTTATGTCTTAAGTGATTTATAGTACTAAAAAATTACCTGAGATGCAGTCTGTTTTACAAATGCAGCTGAATCTGATAAATGAGGTAAATAACATGTTCCCTCTTCTGTTTTAATACGGGTCTGGCAAGGTTTTTTGTCAATGACATTGATAATGTCGATCTCTTCTTCATCTTCATCTGCACCTGGTGTATACTTTTCTTCTTGCAGAGTAGAAATTAAATCATCAGCAGTATTCAGCGAACATAATTCAACACCTGTGCAAAATAGACAATTTAATGAATAATTTGTATTAGTATTCATGCAAAAATTTTTAAAATGCAATGGTCTCTTGGCATTTGAAAATTTTCAAAAAATTTAAATCAAACAAAAAATTCTTTAAAATCTACAATTAAAGTTAAGATAAAAAATATTTCATTCAAGTATTTTTCTCTCTTTAGTTAATTCAAAAAAAGAAAAAAAAAAGAGTTTTGTATTTGAAACCTTCAAAATGATTATTTGATATTAATTATACGATGTCAACAGTTATTGTTTTGTGTATGGACATCTATCCTTTTTTCCTAGAATTTAGTGAAATTGTAAACAGATGACTACATTCCAAAGATAGGAATAAATATAATTATCATAAACTGAAGATTTTATATAAAAAAAAAAAGAATTCAATCTTAAATGGATCCTAACATCCCTAAGATTTTCGGTCGAAAGTTCTCACGAATGGACACTAATCTACACTTAAAGCACCAGTGGCGTCACTAAGCATGGTGTTACCCCCCTCCCTATACATAAACAGGCCAAAGTTAGTTCTCCACAACATCAAACAAAATCGTTAACAGCATTGGGTGTATAATATTTTTTCTTTGTATACTACATAAATAAGATGTTTTACAGTGCACACGGGGTAATAATGTACAGCCACTGCATTGCTGTACATGACAACCCTGACTTGAACAAGACCATGTGTAATCTTTACTGCACCCCCAGTTTAGTCAAGCACCTCATTCACACTCCTTGTTGAAGATTTATCCCCCTCCCCTAGCAAGAGTAAGTGTTCTTAGTTACACCAATGGTTTAACGTGGAAAAAATACAAGTGAAATAACAACACATAAGCAGAAAACAACCTGCTATATTTTTGTTTTATGAGGAAAATGTTGAAAATTTTAAACTGGAAGAAAAAGTTGAAATGAAATAACACATTTATTTCTAACGGTCGCACAAAACATGTGTCTTTCATTATATTTATTCTTATTTCTAATTGAAGTCTTTTTCATCAGCAAATTACATCTTTTTTTCAAATTAATTGAAAAATTTTAAACCAGCATTTTTTTGGTGTCACCCGGTGTGGTCCGCACTCCCCCCACCTCCAGCGTGATTCCCCTGTAAAGCACTCTTTCTTAAAGTGTGGGATATGAGAATCAATTGGTGGGAGTACAGAACACCTAATGCAGCAGGCAAACATATTCAGATTCTTTCTCAAACTGATGTTCATTGGCTTCTTGGAAAAAATGAACATGAAGACTTTTGATGTTCTGTCATGTTGCTAAACAAGAACTTGAAGTTTTTCTTAGTGATAGATCTGAGCTCAGAAATTGCTTAGATGATTGGAAATGGCTCTGTTAATAGTCAAACATGGCAAATATTTTCTCTGCTTTAAATTGTTTCAACCTATCATTGCAAAAGAAATTTCAGTGTTCATTCACAAGATAAAATGAATGCTACCATAAGAAAATTAAATTTGTGGCCACGGATATTTAATGGAGAAGTTGATTCGCTTCCACATCTTCTTTAGTTTACAGCAAGTTTGGCTGAAAAAATTGATGCTATATTCGGAAATGTATAGTGCAGCATTCAGTGAACAGTTCCATCCTTCACATTAATAATAATGGATATGAATATTTTTTTTATAACTTTTTTTCATTTTTCATTTGCTATTATATTGTTTATATAACAAACAAGGAAAAAATCGATACATTTTAATTGTTATTAAAGTAGATGTCTTTTTTTTTTTTTTTTTTTTTTTTGAGAGAGAAAGGGTACTAAGCAAGTTATAAAAGGGGTACAACAATATTGAAAGTTTAGGAAACACAGATTTAAAGTTATTTTTGAGCTCAAAGAACAGTGTACAAGAATTTCCAAGATGTGTTGTAATTATTTACCGTGGCAATTTTGAAAATATTAACAATCCATTGATTTTTTTAATGTAAATTTAAAGTGCCTTCCAATATACAATATTTTGCACACGATACTTGCAGAAAACTTTATGAATTATATAAAAAAGTATAATTTGTACTTTAAACTTTTCTTGTTGGTTTTATGTTGATCTCTGCAATCAAATTATACAAATTATTTCAATTAGTATAATTCAACAAAAAAATAAAAAATATTAATTATTATTTTTTTTTAAATCTTAAATTTGCTTCTAAACATAAGGCAATATTTTTCCATTTTTCTTTGTTTTTTCTGTCACTAAAACTTTATTTTAATTCACTAGAATAGATCAAAATTGGCAGAAATAAAATATTTTGAGCCTGCATTAACAAGAGTCAGATATATCAATAGTTAAGATTAAGAAATAACTGCATCAAGAGAAAATGACAGTTAAAGAAATCAGTGGATGATATGTTAACAGTTTATAATACACTATTGTAAATATGTACAAAAATTTGTAACATTTTAGATGCAATCAAGTGCATATTTGTGAACATTGAAAGTTATGTCAGTTGAAATATAGTATTACATTTTTGCTTTTAAAATATTAAACTTTGAAAATAAGTTTCCCCTCTTTCCATGTAAGTCTACAACTATGGCATTCTCATACAAGCATGTTAATAAGCAAATTAATTCATTTTAAAAAACCATTGACTTAAATTTAATTTAGTCTTCCATCAATCAGACATAAAACTTTGACAGCATTATAGGTTTGTGTTTGCTTACAAGCAGACTTCAAATTTTAAAAATGAAGTATTAATGATGCTTTTTGACTGTTAGAACCACTAATCATAAAAAAAAAATTTCAAGTGACCTACAAAACATCATTTGCAAGTTTTCAGATATTTCTATATCATTCCAGGTCTGATTATAAGGTAAAGACTAGACTATCAGTTGCATATTCCCTTTTGTTGTAAGTCATAACACATGGCGGCCAACAAACTCTATTCTTCAGAAGTTCCTTGTCCAATGCAATGCAAAGTAGACTGAATAAAGTAGCAATTTCACTTATTTTGATTAAAATATATATTGATTTAAAAATCATATAGCGGCTGCTTTTGCTAGGTAAACATAATATTGAAGATAATTAAATATTTTTATTTAAAAGAAGTATAATTTAATCAAGAATAAAAGTGTGGGGACAACAGTGCTGCGTTTTGCAGTTTGAAAATGTCACAAAGAGAGAAAAGCAAAAGCAAAACGTTAATAATTATTCTGATGAAATTATTTTTGAAAAGGCTAATGTTAAAGACAGCAAAAAAATTTTTATTTGCACATTTCCAAAAGACACGAAAGGTCCTCTTTCACAATGCAGCTTTAAAAAAGTGTTGTCAGTTCAATAGTCTTATTATTTTTTACTAAATTCCCTGGCATTCCCGTGATATTCCTAAATTTCCTAAATTTGTCCTCCTATATTTCCAGAAATTGTAAATATCATGATAAATTCCTATTTCCCTGATAATTCCTGGCTGGTGGCTAACCTGTGGGTCATTCCATTTCAAATCAACCAGTAAATTCCAAAAATGTCACCCACCATCTCGGATTTCTATGAAAATTTTTATAAATGTAGCCATTAGTGTTCTAACTAACAATGTAAAATTTTACTTCAATATCTCTAATACTTTTTAAGATAAAAATTATTAAAATAATGGAAAAGTAGCCATAAATGGCGTTTTTGCATACACTTATTTTGATGGTGCTTTTTCAGATAAAAAATCATAACTTTCTTTATTTTCAATATATTAAATTGAAATTTATACCAAAATGGTCACAAAGGTTTGGAGATTATAGAAAAAATTAATTTGATAGTGCTGTTTAAAACTGGAATCCCCTAAAAATTCATAAACTTTGTTTTTTTTCAAAAAAATTTCATAAAAACATGCCTCAGGCAATTTACACCCCCCCCCCAAAAAAAAAAATTACAGAATTGGCGGAGACAACATTTAAATTTGAAAATTTTCTAACCATGCAGCACTTAAATTTAACTAAATTTCTTTTTCTGCATGTTTCATTACTGTTAGAATAACTGTTCCTAAAAGTGCATAGTACAACTTCTGAAGAGATATTAAAAAAATCTTTGAATCTCTAAATTAGGATAACTTAATTGCATAAAAATAACTTAAAAAGTTGCATCATTTCTGGGAAAAAAAAAAAAAAACCAGCCTGTTTCCACTTTTTCTCCCCAACCCCCATTTTTTTATTATTTGTTATTGACACACTCTCTCTTTTTCCTTTTTGCTTGAACTGATTAAAAAAATACTAATTTAAACATTAATAAACTATTTTAACTTGATTTCCTATGACACACAATTAAATATAAATAAATACCAAGTTTTTAACTGACAGGTGAGGAGATTCCCATTATAAACAAAGCATTGTCTACATTAAAAATAAATAAAATTAACAGTTATATTACTGATCTAAAATAAGTCAGAATGAGTGTAATTTGACTTGTAGTTGACAATAACAAAAAAAAAAAAAAAAAAAGAAAGAAAGAAAAACTTCCAAGTTTTGACACATATTTACTATATGTATAATCAGATTTTGTTTAAAAAGTTTTATATTTTAAAAATAAAAAAAATTAAATTTTAAGTAAAATAATTTTAACTCATTATTAACTTTTAAATAAAATAAGCACCTTTTTAAATTAAATAAATAAAAAATTATTTTATAATAACATTTACATGCAGCATAACATTTTAAGAAAAATCATCAAAATATTTGGTTTTTAATTAAATTAACCTATTAGGACTCAAAATACCACCGTTTTTATTTTAAATTATCTTACTTTATGCATTTACATGTAAGTAAAAAAATAGTTTGCTTTGTTAAGAGCTGTGCTTTTTTCTGAAACAGCTTTTGCAAAATTATTGTTTTTATGAAATTTTTTTGAAAAAAAATAAAGTTTATGAATTTTTGGGGGTTTCCAGTTTTAAACAGCACTATCAAATTAATTTTTTCTATAATCTCCAAACCTTTGTGACCATTTTGGTATAAATTTCAATTTAATATATTGAAAATAAAGAAAGTTATGATTTTTTATCTGAGAAAGCACCATTAAAATAAGTGTATGCAAAAACGCCATTTATGGTCACTTTCCTATTATTTTAATAATTTTTATCTTAAAAAGTATTAGAGATATTGAAGTAAAATTTTACATTGTTAGTTAGAACACTAATGGCTACATTTATAAAAATTTTCAAAGAAATCCGAGACGGTGGGTGACATGGCCTGGTTGATTTGAAATGGAATGACCCCTGTATTAAGCAATCTGCTCTTTCAGCATATACACTTTTGTAATTAAAATGTTTTTGTAAATTTGTCCTCCTATATAACAACAACATTACTATTCAGGATATTATAAAAAAGTTGATGTAACAAAATCTTATTCTAGAAAATTTCCGCTTAAACAAAGCAAAGATTACAGAAATTACAATAATAATGATAGAAAAATAATAATTATAGAAATAATAATAATTATAGTACCTGACCACTTAGGCTCTGGAAGAAGTGTTACTTTTTCTAAAATAGAAAAATTTGCATTTAGTACAAATTGTAAAAAAAAAAAGGGGAAAATAAATAAATGAAACAAAATAAATAACTACAATAAACTATTTAAAAAATTAAATATTAAGCTTAATCAGAGATGCCAATCCTCAATGAGACTTATCAGTAGTAATTGTGAATATTTTCAGTAGTTTTTGATGTTTGTCAGTAGTCAGTAACATAGGCTTTTTTTTTTTTGATAGCTTGAAAAAAAAAAAAAAAATATTAATTATACCCTATTAAAATTGATCTTAATTAAAATTAAATAAAAACTTGGCTTAATTATACATTATTCAAAACATTTTGGGAAAAATTGCAACTCATGACAGGACAGATAATTCATCAAATTTTATATAAATATATTAAAATAATTATATATATATATATATAAATAATAATAACTAATTACATGACACTACAGCGATGAAAATTCACTCATGAACAAATTTTTCAGGAAAGTTGGATAGTAACAATCTATTGAGAATGGGGTGGGGGGCGGAGTATCCGACATTTTAAACCTTTTTGTAACTAGTTAATACAAATGCTTTAAAATAGCACTTTTTAATAACTAAATTATGTTTTTGGAGGGCCCAGTCCCCCTCGCCCCCCCTTCCCAATACACCTCTAACAAGAACATAAAAATACGTTCCGACAAAACACACTTTGTCGTTCCGTTTGAATGGAATCTACTCACCAAGCCTTTGCAGTTTAGCTCGCCCTGAAAACAAAGACAGAAGAGAGAAAAGCGTAAAGCATGAAATAAAAGCGGGAGTGGGGGGGGGGGGAGGAAGACTCTCCAGAGAAGTCCAGACTCAACACTTTTCTCTTCATTCAGTGCTGATTACAAATTCGGCACTGATTGCATCCGATAATTAATTGTTTTAGGCTTTGAGTGTTGTGCAATAACTCTTGGTGGGTTTTTTTTTTTTCTTATTGAGGGGGGAGGAGGAGATTATTTAAAGAATGTAGCTTAAAAACACTATAGAATAAATCAGTTTATATTTAAATTTCCATAAAAAATATATGCTTTCACGGAAATAATCCATAGCAAATCAAATTTTTCAGAGAATCCGTAGTAGCTGGCATTTCTGATTAGTTCACAATAAATTGGTATGCCAATGTTTATTCATCTTATAATTAAAACTCTCTTAAATGATACTTGTTACATCAATTGAAAAAAAAAATGTTTTGGTAAACAAAATAAAAAATTAAAAAAAGGGAAAAATCTTTCTTTTTTTTTTTTTTTTTTTAAATCCACAGAAATGTAAACTGCAGAAATGCATCAATTGGTTGCAAATAAACCAACATGTAACAAAAAGTTCAAGCACTTTTAATGGAATAAGAAATACGGCAGTAAAAATTATCTCTACTAAAACTCTAACATAAAAAGTTTTTTTTGTTGTTGTTGCTAAAAGGATGTGAGATAAATAAAACACCATGACTTGTCTTTTTTATGCCCATTATTACTTAGGCAAAGTTGTACAATTTCCTTCAGAAGGAGGGGCTATGTATTTACTCACATTGTTAAACAAGCCATGAGTTTAAAAAAAAAAAAAAAAAAGAAGATTTTTCTTTCTTTCTTTGAACAACTTAATTCTGAATATAAAAAAAAATTCAAAACTTAATTCCTTACCTGTTGCCATAGGTACAAAACCATTTTTCCGACACCATGTCATAATCCTACTTTGTGACCATACAGAATCTGCAGTTATATGAGTGCAACCTTTTTTGCTAAGAAGCTTTAGTATTGCTTTACGAACCTTCCCAGCTCTTCTCCACTAAGGTGAAAAATAAAATCCATAAATTCATTCCACAATCATTTCATTAAAAAAAAAAGTACAATACTTTTTATATTAATGATTTTTAAAGAAATTGGGAAAGAATTATATTAAAATTCGAACAAATTCTGCCATTTTAAGTCTGAGAAATAGTTTGTTATAATCTTCATTAGTTGTTGCCAATAAATGCTTCACAAATACATGTAGATCTTTTAGGTAAACTTTACTTTAAAAATCAAACTTTAAGAAAGCATAAGTGTGTTTAACTAGATCATAAATGTGTAATATAATTAAATATAAAAATTAAGGTCAACTTTTAATCCTAAGGCATTGGAGATTTCAATAAAGGAATCTCAAGAAAAATAACAATTTACAGAAAAGACAGGAAAAAACTGAAATTGGAATGTCTGGGAATAATTTTCAGTGCAATTTTTCCCTTTGCTCAAAAATCTCTAGAATATTCTGGGTATACCAGACCACAAATATCCCTGATTTCAGCAGAATTAGTCTTGTGGAGAAAGATATATAAATGTGATATACATCATGATAAGGAATTTTAATGCCTATTGCTAAAAAATTTTAAGTAGAAAAAAATATGAAAAAATCTTACTTCAGCTGCTTTTTGTTTGCCAATATTCCAGGTGTGAAACTCTTCTATTGATCTTGCACAAAATGTTAAAACAGATCGATCTATAAATATGAAAAAAATTTTCTTAGACTCTTATGTAACATCTAAATGTGATTGAATAACATAACATATTTTTAAAAATGATATGCCATACCTACTTTTAAAAATAATAAGTTTTAAAAATAGGTATAAATTATAATAGTGAAAACAGTTTTAACATATGTGTAAGCTTGATAAAATAGTTTTCCCTCAATATATTTTGTGTAGTTATGGTCTATCGAATCCTTATTTTTCATTATAAATGCATATTTTTATATTATAACGTAAAAGCAAATCAACAATACTAGAGTTGGAGAGTATCATAAGTACATTTTCAAAATACATTTGTATCTCATATTCTTACTACTAAAAAGTAAAGCATTTGAAAATGCATTTTGTATGTTCAAAATACTGAAAATACATTTTGGATTCTGATGTTAAATTAACCGTAACATCACAAATTGCTCAGATTGGAATAGCCAAAAGCTAATTATAAAATTGCTCACATTCACTTTTCCCTCTTCATACAAAGGGTGGGGGGGGGGGAGGAAAGAGAGCTTTTTATACTCTTCCTTAACAGTACAATGCTGTTTGGTCTAGAAAAATTCTCTGGATAATTGATAACTCATCAATTAATGTATATGAAACCAGAAGTGGAAAAAAATATTGTTTCAGAAAAATAAGAGTATAAGTATTTCGGGAGCAATAGGATGAAATGGATCCAAGCCATACTATACATACTACACGAATTTCATACTCAATAATAAATTTGTATTATGTATTGAAACTTTACATACAAATATTACAAATTTATTATATCAAAATACTAACATACAAGTGTAAAAAAAAGTTTATTAAGTAAACTTTTCAAATTTTCATTATTGTAGATGCATAACACAGGTTCAGAATCAATTAAGTTTAAATTAAAAAAAAAAAGGGATTCTTTATGTTTAACTTATATTCATTCAAAATATGATACATCTATATTAAACTTAGGGGGATCTGGTAGTAGCCAGAGTAAACTTTGCAAATCTTGAAATGTATGAAGATAAAATTCAACATAGGACGAATGAAGCTATTTTGCCTATTCATTATCTTGCAAATATAATGAAATCTTAAATATGTAGGAAAATGATTATCTCCTAATTAAGAAAAATCAAGCGGGGGTTTTGGTTGACAAATAAAACACCCCAAATGGCTTGTATCATTTTTAGCTTTTAAAAATTAAAGAACAACTACCGTATAGATCCAATAATGTTGATGAGTGATGCAATAAAGAGCTTTAGCACTTTCCAGTGGTGGAGTATTTTGGAAAAATGTTTTAACACATGAGAACATTAAAGCTTTCTGTAAATTTTTAAGAAGGCTAGGTAGTTGTCTAGCTCAGTCAGCATCAATAGAGAGAGTGGTTTTAAACTGTGGATTAATATGGTTGAAAGTGCAAAACAGATTACACTGGTGGAAAGGTTCAAAAACTAGTAAAAGTGTACTGATATCTTAATAATTGAAAAAATTAAATGACTATATAGAAGCGTGTGCTTCTGAACTTAACTAGTATATTTGTTACCACTTGAATGCAGGTTGTAAACTATGAATTAAATATACTAGTTAAAAGTGGAGTTTATATATGGCATTGTTTTGTTAGACTCTATTTATTTCTCTTTTGTATCCAGGGCTGCCAACCTCTTTCAACCTTTATGTGTAGTACAAAGAATAAAAATGTGTAGTTTTCAATGTTTCATGTGTAGTTGCGCGCTTTTGTTATACTAGATGTGCCTTGGGACCATGATATTTTGTATCACCTACACTAAAACACCCTGAAGTTATTGCATTATTGCCCTTAAAAACTAAGTAAAAAAAAGTTACATTGAGAAAATAAAAATATGATACTTATTAATTAACAGCACAAATGCTACAAACAGATTCATTTTCTACATTATCAATTGCTAATTGGCCCACATTCAAAATACATCCTACCTTGATTTTTGGTGCCAAAAATGCCGTTTTTGACGGCGCCAAAGAAACAAAGTAGCTGTGAGCATTTTCAAACGTGTTTTCCAACTGAATACACTGCTAAAATTTGAATATTTGTTATAAGAATTTAGGGTAAAGAATCTAAACAACACAAATTTAAAAAATATTAACTAACAATTGATTTTTATGTGTGTGTGTGGGGGGGGGGAGGCTCCGCAACCCTCAACCCAGCGTTTCATCTTAACGATAAAAATTATCGAAAAACTAAAAAATAACAACAAAAAGAATTAAAAAATGTTAAGAAAACGTTGTGAAAAAGAATAAAAACGGAATGTAGTGCAGAATTTATTCGCATTTCCAGAAAAGCGTCAAATACATTTATCGCTAATTTTGGAGCCAAAAAAAAAGTAGGATGTATATTGAAGCTTAGCCCTTTTGGCCCGCAATCTTTTTTTTTTTTCGCCTCAACTGATACGTTACTGCACTACTCAACTGCAAACGTTAATTCCGTTATTTTAACATAGCGATAAACCACGGAGTCCTATAAAGTAGCACGTGCACGCGGTATACAAAACCAAAATGATAACAGCAACGGATAAATAAACTATACGTCTAAAGAACGCCAAAGCACGCGACTTAGTTCGCAATGATAGTTCAATCCGTTCGCGCGCAATTCATATTTATTTCCCTACAGCACAAAGTAGAGAGGGAACCGAGAAGTTTCAGCGCACGCACGACCAAGGAAAATAGATGATGTGTGCACCCCGTATTTCTGTTGCCCAAGCCCAACGGGTGCCCAACATGGTAGGAACGGTAGCTTTCGTTGACGTCAAGAAAGCCGTCTGAGCAGAGTCATCCGATTGGCCAAGATCCGTTAGCGAACGTTTCCGTGGCTGGGGAGAGAGCCAAGGAGTCGAAAAATCTTACGGCCAGCTAACTTGCGCCAACGTCAAGTCGATTACTTGGCAGGGGTGCGCAGATATCTTTCTATCCACGTACAAAACATAAAATAAGATAGGGATATTAAAATATAAAAAAATACCAAATTTATATAAGATGGTACATTTTTGGCTGTAGATTTCTTTACCTTGAAAAAGAAGGAAAAAAGCGTAGTTCTCAACATGCGTTGCGTAGAGCGTAGAAAAAGTAAACAATGCGTAGTTACTACGCCAAATGCGTAGTAGTTGGCAGCCCTGTGTATCTAACTAACAATTTTACATTTCCATATAATCAAATAATGTTAAATACAAAGTTCAAAAGCTTTTTTTCCTGTTTTTTTGGAGGGGGGGCAAGGGGAGTGGATACTTAACTCTGGATGGATTTGAATCTGACTGCACAATTCTTAGTGGAGAAATTTTACAAGTTAGTGTTCATTAAAATCAGCTTTTACTTTTTTATCATAACCTTGAGTAACAGTTGCTAATGATAACCTTGTATCAATAATATGCTCTCCTTTACTTTGAAACTTAAATGCAGTTTCTTAAGCATGTAACTTTTGAAAATGTACTTTTTTATATAACTTATTTTGAAGTTGTTGCATAATAACAGACAGCCAAATTTACAGCAGCATTGGAGAATGTGGCACACGATAGAAAGAAAGAATTTATAATTTCATTTAAATTTAAAATTTTACTGACTGCTTCCATGACTGGTAAAATTGTACTTTAGTTTTTCTTAGATTAATCTATATGTTCAAAAAAGTTACAACAGTTCAAATATCTTACAGTATAAATGTAAATTTAAAATGAAGTCAATAAACATCATTTAACATACCTACATCCTTTCTTACAAGGGGAAATATTTTACAAACTTTTTTTAGAAGATCTTCAAATGTTTTGCAATACTCAAGTCTGAAATGACAATACCAATATGTCAATCACAAATGCTGCAAAAATATTAACTGGATGTAAAAAATAAATTAAGGCTTAGAACTGGAACAAAATTAAAACAAAAAGAAAATTAAAACCTGAACAGACATCTTTTTACACTGAAAAACAAAAACCTGCCTTGCTATTTGTATACAGTTGAAGTCTATACCTACAGTGTATGGACTTCCAATTATATATAAAAGAAAAGCATTTTATTTCTATTAAGATCAAATTGGTAAAGGATGTTAATTTTTTTACTATTTCACCTAGTTATCAGCATGAGTAGCAAAGGCAGGTACTCAAGCTTGTCACTATGAAACTTAATTGTTGTATTCAAAAGAGAAATCTTCCTGTGGTTTGTATTTGGTTGCCTCAGTTCAGTTTGAGTGCATTTTTCAGGTTTTTAATTAATAAAATACATATAAAAGATGGAAAAGTGTGTTTTTCCCCCAATAGTTTATTTGTATTTTCAATTTAACAGAAATAGCATCAAGAGAGAGACGAGAAATTACATATGTGAAAAGACATTGATCTTCTGGATGGAAACACAAATGAGTAAATAACATGTTCACAAAATGTTGAAATTTTAATTTGCATGATCATATTTTTTTTTTTTTTTTTAATTCCACACCCATCATTTCTATACATATAAAATGTACACAAAAGTTTCAATCAATTTTGTTGCATTAAAAGAACAAGACATATGTCAAAATATAAGGATTATTTTTTAAATTATTTACAGTCAACTGAAACTATTTAATATCTCAATATAGCTCCAAGTAATATTTACATGACAATCAATATGGTATTTATCAACTAAATATAATAATCACTGAGATGTTGCTTAATTAAATATGCCGAATTTTTCAAAAATATTTTATCAGAAACAAACTATGTATTTTATATTGATATGAAAATAAATTTAAAATGCAATACTTACTTAATATTCTCCAGTTCAAACCGGTATAGAAGATGGGGATTCTTTTTAAATGCCAATGCAACATCAGACACACTTTCTGATTTTTCTTCAGTATCAGTCTTTTGAGGCTTTGCATCCACTGTTTTTGTAACCTCAGAAGTCTTAACTGGTAGCTTCTTAGTTTTTTTATCATTTAACGGAATGAGATAAATCGGCTTCTGACCACCCTTAGTTTGGCTAGGAACCAGTGTAACAAAGTATGATGGCACAGTTTTAGGGACATTATTTCCATCTGTAGATGTAACAAAAGAATTTGGCTGGAGGGCATTTTGGTTCGCTAAATTTGGAGGCGGTTTAAAAGTCAGGGATGATGGTGGGACTAGCAGCACATTTCCTTCACTGTCTCTGCACTTTACGACTGTCGTTTTCATGCCATTTATGACAGTGAAGGGCTTTGTGGTACATTTTGTCGTGACCCTATTGTTAGAGATCACAATTTTGGGAACAGTCTTTTTCTCAGAGTTTGTTTCGGCTGAGGTGGAAGATTTAGATGTGTCATTTGATGGCAGAATAATTTTGTGGTTATTTACACTAGATGCCTGCTCACTTGTCACAGTTTTTGGAAGCTTTATATTCATGACAAGAGAGTCTGGCTCCTTTTTGATGATGGTATGTACATTTAAATTCAAGTCCGGTTCTTGAACAGAATTATCAGAAGAGACAGAGCCATTGCAAGTGACAGCAGTAGCACTGTTGTCGGAGGAAGTCCCGCTAGACTGGGATGCAGTTGTGAAAGAAAATGGGCCATTGGAAGTGACTTTACTTTCATCAGGTTTGAATATCTGCACCTCAACAACCTGCAAGAAATACCAGCTTTTAAAGGAATTGCATGTGGTGTGTTTAAATAATTAATTATTTAAACACACAAAAAATATAGTTTAAATAATATTGAATCAATTTTAAACACAAATATTAAACGATACTTTTTTAATGCACTTTTAAACAAGCCAAATGCCTTTAAAAAGAAATTGTTAATTTTCACATGAAAATTTGCATAAAAGGAATATATATAACATTACAAATCAAAAGCCCATGAAATTCCCATATTTCTGGAACTACGCAGTTTAATTCAGTTGGAACAAAGAAATCCGCATTCAAAAACTGCAATTACTACATGGTCCCATGCAGTTCCTTCGTAATTTTGCAGACGGTCCCGGCAGCCAGCCACAAAGGCGTCTTAAAAGTCATAACAAACCCTGGAAAAACCACTGCCCAGTTTTAGCTTTCGGCCAATAATTGCAATGTTCTTTGATCATGTGACATGACCTCAAAAGTTGATAAAAGCGGATGCATCATCCCAGGAGGGGACTTCTGCGTGACTGCAACTGCCTACGAAATATGTGTTCAGTCGTACAATAAAATCATAATGCAATCGTACTTGGACTTCGACTCTTTCTTTCACCCTTCGCCCGACTACGAGTATAAGCAGCGGGCGGGCGGGGACGGCTCGAAGCCAGAGTCCCAAGCCGCCTCGCATCACCTGACCTGACGATGTTATGACTCTAAGCCAGAGTCCTTACCCAGTAACGCCGCCTCCTACTCAAACACTGATGGTGATCTTGCGTTAACCATTATGTCCTCGTTTTTTTTCATATATATATATATATATATATAAACACACATATATCAAAGGGTTTTCTGTTTTGCTGTTGGTGATCATACATATTTTGCTATTTGAAAGACACAGTCTGTGGTCTACTCTTACATTCAAACTAATTACTTTCATGTTCTTTTTTTTTTTTTTAAACAAAGCATAAAGGAGTAAAATTTCATTCATAAAGAAGTGCAAATGTCTACTTTTAACAACTTTCTAATAGTATTTTTATCTCAATTTTATGCATTTAAAATGTAAAAAATTACTTTTAAATAAAAGACTACACTTGTAAAACTGTCATCTATAAAATCAAAATTAAACACAAATACAAATTAAAGACAAGACAGCAAAAACCAGACAATTTGCGTAAAAATGAATAACAATAAAATAATTATAAAACTTACAGTTTCATGGCCAAGTGTTTGTAAACCAGTAAATGTTTTATCCAGCTGATATAAAATAAAAATAAACATTAGTAGGCACGATACAAGCAGATAAGACAATAAAACAAGATAAATGATATTATGCAATAAATAAATTTTAACATTTACCTTTAAATTGTGGATTATGTCTACAGGCTTGTTTCTGGGATCATGGAAATGAAGTTGTACCCGTACAGGAAACTCTCCCCAGCCTCTTTTTATCAAATGGAATGGGGGATTGCTGAAAAATTATAATTATTTATTTTAGTAGAGTAATAATAAAGGAGATCCTGAGTGAAAGACTACACCACACTAAAAGCCTTCTTAACAATTCTTTCATAATATTTCAGTCAATGCAAAAAAAAAGAAAGATAAATTATAGAAAATAAAACTAGCTTCCATCCAGTGAAACATAGAAAATAATATCTAGTTAGCAATTAAACAAAGCCTGTTTTAACATAGATGTTTTTGCAAATACAGAAGAACCTTGATTATTAATTAATTCAGATCAGCCTGTAGTGTTCACTGAGCTAGGTTCTTATAATAATGTGTGGTAGTGCAAAAATGTGATGACTTATTTTGTCATGTTTTTCATAAAGACATAATTTTACACAAAGTTAAATTCCTGTGAACTTTGGGCTAAATATTTATTTTTTTCACAATGTATTATACATATTTACAATATTTCCAAGTTTGTTATTATACTACAATCTAATTAAAAAACAAAAAATTGAGTCATTCCTATCTATCCCATTAGACCATTCCATTTATCTCCTGAGAACACAGCTCAGAACAAAAGACACATACACACACTCTTGGCATCCTTGATTGATCCCCTTTGTCTGTATTCAAAAACTGTGGGGCATTGCAAAGAGAAGGGTGAGGACGGGAGTGAGCTTTCTACACAACCACTTTTGGAAAAACAAAATTTCCAAAAATGCTCAAACTTTGAGATGACATGCTATTAAATTCTATTAAATATTTCTTAATATGTCAAAAGTACATAATAAATTTTAAAATTATAGTAAAATAGAAACAAGAATAAATTAGTACAATTTTTGTGCAGTAGTTAATTGAATTTTAATTTTGAAATGTATTTTGTTAGCAAGAAGTAATTAAAGTTAGGTTTAGTTCAGTTTTTGTCTGTCTTTGCTTTGCAGCTCCAATATGGAGGCTTTTTTGTTGTTGTTGTTGTTGTTTTTAACAGTATTAGTTCAACAGAGGAAAAAGTTGCTCTGCAAGTACTCTTGGCTAACTGAAATATTTCAGGCACAAAACAAACAAACAAACAAAGGGTTAAAAATAAATTTTGGATGAAACAGTTTCAGATAATTGAGGTTCTACTGAAATACTTTCCCTTTTTAAATTTTGCAAGATTTACGAAGAACATAATTAGCTATTTTGGAAAACAACAGAAGTTACCAAAAGAATTTAAAATTAATGAAAAATTTTAAATTATTGATAATCATTGAATTTGCATTTCAAAAGGGAATATGAACAGTTTTAACAAAGACGAAGTCCTGCGGGACCCTCAACTGTTTTGACATTTTCAGATTCATGGGGATTGTCTAGCCCGGCTAGATGATTCCGAAATTAGTAACAACAACAAAATTAATGAACCTACAAATACTACAAATATGAAAATCTGTATGTTTGATACGCTTTTCCAGCTGGATGGAATTGGATAAAATTTGGTATAGAGATTATACCATGAATTAAGACTTAGGTCGGCTTTTATCCCAGGAAAAAAATACTGTTTCCATGATTTTCATTCAAGTGTTGATAGATTGTGCTGCTTTACCCAGAGTTGCCAACCTGACAAGGTGAAAAATCAGGAGATTTTATTCTAAAAATCAGGAGACTTGTTTTCGATTAAAAAAATAAATTTTAAAAGATCAGGGTTGTATCAGCTGAAACTACATTTTGGAGAGAGAGAGAAAAAAGTATCTTTGGTGCTGTTTGTTGCCAGATATAGATATTTTTGGACACAAACAAAAAAAAAAAAAAAAAAATAAAAATAATTGGGTCATGTCTTCTATTAGGTAGTCAGTAGCTTGTAAAAAATTTAGCAACAAGAAAAATGTTAAGTTAGAAAGTTAAAAATTGGGGTCAATTTTTACTCTTAAGGCATTGGAGGATTAAACAAAACAATGTCAAACGAAAAATAATCATTTTTAAGAGTGATGGAAAAAGATAGAAATTTCAATGCTTTAGAACATGAAGCTGCATTTCTTTCACTATTATACATTTGTCAGTGAAGTCCGAACTTTTTGATGTCACACATGTGTGGGTTCCGGAACTAGTTTGATTGCAGGAAAGGGGAAATGCTGAGAAGGTTCCTTGCCACGACAAAACTTAGAAAAAGATTTCAAATTCAAAAAATCGCATTATTCATGTGATGAATGATAAAAATCAGGAGAAAATGAGCAAATAATCAAAAATCAGGAGAAATGTATCCTAAATCAGTTTGGCAGGAGATCAATGAAAAATCAGGAGTCTCCTGCCTAAATCAGGAGAGTTGGCAACTCTGTTTACCAATATGAAAGCGACAGCAGCAATGTAGTTACATAAAAATGTATCCAAAGTTTTGAATATGTATTTATTTTCTTAATTTTTTTTTCTATTTTTAATTCCTAATTCTTTTTTATTTTTATGAAACACTTAAAAGTTAGCTTAAAATACTTAAGTAAACAAAGTCTCATAAAGCAAAATTATGTACTGTTGGAAATGGGAAAAACAGATATTATCAATTCATGTATTTATGAAAAACTAAACACATCAATGCATCAGTGATTGACATTCAGTGACAATTCCCCCCCCCCAGCAAATTGTGCCCTAACATCTAACGCACCTATGCAATGCTAGGCTACACAGGTAATACTACATAAATATCAACATAACAAAATCACAGCATCACTCTGAGGAAAATATATATCAGTTTAAGATATTTAAGAATTAATTATTTTCACAAGATTTTCTCCTGATTAATTTTTCTCCTTAAGAAGTTATTAATAATCTGAAATTTATAACATACCATATTTCAACAATATCGGATGGCCTATAACTGGGATGCAAAAGAAATCGAACCTTCTTCACAAAACTTTCTATGTTAGGATGATCTTTATCCCCTCTCACATACACCATCCATTTATGAGTTGACTGATCACTTTGATCTCTTTGCCATACTGGAATGAATCTTAAAAAAAAAAAAAAAAAACACACAAATTGATTAATTTGTTAAACTACCCTGAATTTCAATAAGTACTAAAAACAAGGGCATTAAATTTGATACAATCCAACTGAGCAACATGCATTTTCCATGATTGGTCAAATTTTTCAACATGGCATATACAGGGTTTCTACAGATTTCACTTCCCTGACATCTATCACTCTCTTCCCTGACATTAACTAGCATGCTTTCCCGAATTTTGTGTTTCTATTTTTAACATTACATCCTTTAATTAATAACTTTTTATATATTTTGCCCTTTTTTTTTACAAATAATAATAAAATTAATATGTACAAGAATCTTATTTGACATCACTGGATTCTAACAAAAACCATGTTTGATAATAATTTAGGATAAAATTAAGCCTATTTCAACTGCACAAGATATGCTCATAAAGAACACATTTTAAAATTATTTATAAGGTTAAATAATAAAATGAAAATAAAACAATTTCTATACTTAGATTCAAACAGCAAATATTTTCTTGATTTTACCACAAAATTCAATTTTTCTTGCATTTCCCTGACCTTTCTTCAATTTCTGCTAATTTCCCCGACTTTTCCAGGTCTGTAGAAACCCTGATAAATCAATCACAGCTGTCAAGCATTTATTGTGTTGGGCTGTTATACCCTATTTACATTCAGCAACTCATGCTGTCTTTCCCACTGCCCAGGAAATGCATTTCGTGGGGAGTATTTAACTGTTCCTAAAGGCAGTGAGGGTTCAAATTCAGCTTTAACTTCTCTTCTCTCACACCTCCACACATACTCTTCCCTCGGGCATTCACTTGTCCTGCTCTCGGAAATCCCTTCGAGGGATTTCCCTGTAAGTGGGCATTTACAAGACGAAGAGCAATGTGATATGGGTGTTCAGACTTATTTTTTCTCCCTTCTCCTGCTCACTGCGACGGAAGTGGGCCGAGTGTAAACAAGATATTAGAAAATGAACAAATCCACATTTAAGTAGTTCTGCAAGTTCTCTCATGAAACATACCATTCAACATAACAATTAAATCTATTTTTAATTAGAAATTAACTTGTGAGAAGAAAAAAAAATGATCTGCTTTGAAAGATAAATTCTGATTAGTTTAAACACCTACTGTACCTTACACAAAATACAATTTTATAGTTTTAATATTCTGCAAATGCATTACTATTGACTCACAATACATTATTAGGGATCGATCCGGGAATTTTTTCCAGGGTCCCTTTTTTTTTTTTTTTTTTTTTTTTTTTTTTAAATAGCTTATTTATGTAAGTTTCATACTTAATTTTGTGATTTTGAACACATTTTTGTAAATTTTCATACCAATTTTTAATAAAAGTCCCTTTTTTGTGAAAAGAATTGATAAAACAGATTAAAATGCAGGATAAAATGCCAATGAGGGGCCGTTTTAATCGATTGTATTTTTATGAAGGGGCCATAAATGGATCCAATTTACATCTGCATCAACTAATTTTAATAATATGGGAATAGAAAATGTTTGACTTTCTCAGCCTGTTTGCAGTGTATTGCATGTTTAAAATGAATGTAATAGGATCAAGAAAATTTTGCAATAATTGAAATTCGTAATATGAATAACATGAAGTTTTTCAAGTTTTTTTTTTTTTTAAATTCTTTAACTAATTTGGCTTATGATATCTTTACTAATTCTTTATGTGTTAAATGAACTTAATTTTAAATTAGTTTTTAAAATACTTTCAGTTTAAAAAAATATTTACTTTTTTTTTTCTTTTTACTAATAATTATGAAACTAAACTTGCTTTAACAGATTTAACACATTTTTAGCTTAAGGTATCTGTGGTGTTTGCCTTACTTAATGTACTTACTATATAAGTGTGACAAAAATCTTCACAATTTTAAGCACTTTTAAAGACAACATGTAATCGCTGTAAAAACCTTGCAAGTTTGGTAAATACAAAGATGAGAATTTTTAGTAAAAATGTGATTCATTTGGAGAAACCAGGGCTTCAAACCGTAATTTTATTTGTTCTGGCTTTCTTTCTGGTTCAACTAAAAGAAAATATATTGGTCCAGTTCCAGTTTTCATTCTGCCAAAATAACAGTTTTCAGCTCAGTTCCAACTGAATAATTTTATTCCTATTAAAATTATTGAGTGCAGATGAGAGTGTTTTGGATTATATGTGCAGATAGTTTATTTTATTTTTTAGTTTTATTTATTTTTAATCTTACAATGGTCTTCACTGATTTGAAATCCCTGTACAATCAGAAAATATAAAAATATTCAGAATATATACACCAATAAAACAAAGAAAATAAAAAACTATTTCCATTAAAATTTAATTGAAAAAGAAATTATTTACTATTATAACTTACTTTGATGTGTTACCAATGATAACTTTGCATTTTCTTTTGAATCTAGGAGCACGTGTAGTTACTTCTTCACTTTTTGAAACAGAAGTATGAGATGTTAACTGTAAAAATAAAAATAAATAAGTAAAAGCATGAACAAAATTTTGGAAATATGCTTTAAGTTGATTGATGCTACATGAAATAGTCTCCTACTGAATAATAATTTAAAGTTGTAAAAAAAAAAAAAAAAAAAAAAAAATCAACAGTAGTTGATATATAAATTGTAACATTTTTTGGAAAATTGCCCATAGGTATTTTTTCCAAATTAAAGTATTTAAATAAATGGGCATATTACAATTCTTTAGACCCATAAAATATTTTCTCAAAGCATATGTTTGATGCACAATGATTTTCTTCTCCCCATCTATATAAATATACATTTTTTTAAACTATTGAACGGATTCTAATATTTTATTCTACGACAATCATAATCTATTGAAATAACAAGGAAAAACTAATACCTATCATTGTTATTTAGAGGCTAAATCAAAGACCATAGAAAAGAAACAGATCTAGGCCAAATATAGAGAATTTCAAGTGAAATATGTACTATGCACACGTTAGTTAATGTTACCTTATTTGAAATGTCATTTGACTGTGTCTGATTATTGAATTGGAACTTGGGATGACCAGATGAGTTTCCATTTACTTGGCCAGTATTCTGCTGACTATTTTCATGATGCTCTATAGTACTGCAGTCTACCTGTTTGGGACTCTTGCCAAAATATTTTTTTACAGTTGGATGAATAGAAGAGCATCCTTGTTCACTTTGTACCTAAAATGGAGAAATAATATTAAATAAGTTGTTCTCAGGTCCAAAAAATAATAATAATTAATAAAAGATGGTTTGTCCTAAAAAAACAAAATCTTATTTCAACATAGCATACTGAGTCAAAAAAAGAAAATCTAAATTAAAATTATACCTTTAAATATATATACCGTTTTAGCCCAAATAAAACGTAATGTTTTTTAACTGATCATTTACCGTAAAAATCCAGACTTGCACTGAATTCGAGGCCTAAATATAGGATATTTCTAATTATCTTCATGAAAAACTTCGGGGTCACGCTATATTTAAGCTAATTTGGTAATTATAAAGATATGTCTCAACTTAAACCTACATTTTGAAGCTTATTGGATACCTTCCACATGATGACATAATGGTCTGAGTATCTTTTAGTTCTTTAACAGAAACACAAACACACTAATTAATATTCACATTAAAGAGCAGTAGGGTTTATCAAGTTGTTGCTAAATATAAAATACGCCAGCAAGCTGGGCTCAGTTTCGGGGGCTTTTTTTGTGAAACTTGGCGATAAATCACTAAAAGTGTTCAACCTTCACGACTTAACTACAACAATCATGGCTAATACTGCTAGCCCTTTAGGCAATGGTTTAAAAACATGCTTATTCCAATTGTCCTTTAATGATAATTTCATCAGAACTTGACCAAATTTTTAGGGGACCACTCTTGAAGTACTCCCTTTCCAATGGAAAAAAAAAAAAAGAATTATTCAAATTGGTTAACATGGTGAAAAATTATTGCTGAACATGCATACAAAAAAAAAAAAAAAAAAAAAAAATCTGACAATTTTATAACTTTCTCCTTTTTGAAGTCACCTAATAAATAATAATTCATCTATATTGAAATTTGATTTTAGATACCATTCACCGAATCCTTCCAAGACACACAAAAAATATCTTATTCTCTCATTTAAAGTCTTGATTCAAAAAATGAAATTCAAGATTTTCCAAGCAATGTGAGAGTTCTTACTAAAGTTATAAAACATTTTCCCCTATAATTATAAATTATGGCTAAACTATACGTATATATAAATATATATATTCTAACTATCAAAAGTAAATTATTGTTTAAATTTTGGTAAAAGTACCATCATAAAACACCTGTAAGAAAACTTTCTAGCGCTTGAAGTTGAATCACAAATTTGAACTGCATTATAAAGAAAAATAAAAGTTCTTATCTTATAAATAAAAATGAAATTCTGTTTGTTTGTTTGCTTATTTGTTTGTTTGTTTGTTTGTGGATTTGATTCGTATACAAATCCACAAAAATGGACCCATCGGCCTGAAATTTAGTACAGATATGTAAAATAATATAGAATAACTCATAGTCCACTTTAAAACTTTGAAAGTCCACCCGTTCCCGGAATTTAAGAGATTTTTTATGCTCTTCACGCAAAATCTTTCCGTAATTGTAACCCCTGTAGTGAAAAAAGTGTGAAATAAGGATCGTGGTTGCCATGTGTGGCGATTTTGCCGAATAAAATGTTTTAAATTCTCAAAGTAAAAATAAAAGAATAATAATGATTTTTTTTTGTTAGTTTATATTCATAAGGTTATTTTTTTTTAATTATAATATCGTGTGCATGGGAAATCAGAGCAGGAATGTAATGCTTTACACGCAAAACAATAAGAATTGAAGATTTCCGAGGCTAATAGGTAAATTATTTTAGTTTGGCGAAAAAATAAAATGGCTCAAATGCCGATTTTGTGAAAGTGAGTTCTAGCGGTTTGCACAGATTTCAGCTTGGCGCAATTTATTGAGAGCTTAAGGAAATAGATTTTTGAAAACAAGTGCAAACGTTTTATTAGAATACAGCGTTAAATTTTAATGATCCGTGAAGAAATAATGCAGTTATTAAGGGATTTCAATTGATCTATCTCCAGAATTCTCGCCAAATGAGTACATTGATTTAAGTTGGGGGAATTCCGCCAAATTTCAGAAAATTGAAATCTTCTCATTTAGTACATCGGAGTAATGAGGAATAAAACACGTTATAGTTGATAATTTTAAAAAATTCGGCTGTATTAAGGGATTCAACTTTTCAAATAAAGGCTTGCTTTACTTTTTCGCGGTCGAACCATTTCCCATATATTATTGCTGCTAAGTCAATGCTTCGAATGATTTCCTGAAAAAACGCTTGCAAAATGGCGTATGTTGGCACTTTGGCGAGGCTTAGATTTGAAACTGGATTTTATTTGAGACTGGGATATATAATGACACTGGTTATAGATAAAAATTATGTTGGTATGAGTGTATGAGGTTGAGAAACTCCAGCACCGTTGCACCATGAAATTTGGTTCACCTAAGTCTTTTATCATGGAGAAGCTTTTTATGCTATCCGTTTTCCTCTAACTTGCCACCAGGTGGCGCAGCAGAACGTCGAATTCTATTCTGTTTAGCCGTTTGCTATGCGAATATCGTCCAACCGATTTCGATGAAATTTGGTACACGCGAATATTAGAACACGGAGAATATTTTTCACTATCCATTTTGCTGTAACTTGCCGCTAAATGGCGCTGAAAAGCATCAACTTCTATACCGTTCGACCGCTCGGCAAAAATTTTTTATACTTACACATTTGAGCACGAAGAATATATTCTAACTGCGTTCCTTTTGATGTTACTCACCACTAGATGACACTGCAATGCATTATTATTTTAAGTCGCCACTAGATGACGCTGCAGCAGGCCAAATTCTTGACCATTCAAACGGTCGCTATGAAAATCAGTATACATAGCTATTTGAACAATGAGAATATTTTGGCGTTATCCATTTTGCTATAACTCGCCACTTGACGGCGCTGTAGCAAATCATTACTTTAATTAACTACTAGATGGCCCTGCAGTGTATCACTTCTTGACTGTGCAAAGGATCGTTATGAAAATTGGTATACATAGATAGTTGAACACGGTCGCTTTGAAAATCAGTATACATAGCTATTTGAACAATGAGAATATTTTGGCGTTATCCATTTTGCTATAACTCGCCACTTGACGGCGCTGTAGCAAATCATTACTTTATTGAACCACTGGATGGCCCTGCAGTGTATCACTTCTTGACTGTGCAAATGATCGCTATGAAAATAGGTATACATAGATATTTGAAAACGGGGAAGAGTTTGGCGCTCTCCATTTTCCTATAACTTGCCACTAGATGTCGCGTCAACACATGAACTTCAGGACTGTCCAGCCGATAGTCATGAAAATTCGTATACATCGATATCTGAATGCGAAAAATATTTTCGCCGTATCCGTTTTGCTAAAACTCGCCACTAGATTGCGCTACGCCGCATGGCCTTCTGCACCGTACAAACGATTGCCTTGCAATTCGGTATGCATGATTATTGGACACAATATAACGCGATATCCACTTTGCTATATCTGTTTATTACAATGAATAGTAATCACCACAAATCGTAATATCAAAAAGTCCATTCATTCCCGTGCGAAGAACGGGTACTTCAGCTAGTAGCATTATATAAAAGAAGAAAAATGATAGTTTAATTACCTGCTCTTGTACTAAATTTGCATAGTATTTTGTAATAATACAAGCTCGCAAACGATCAATCATACATCGTGCTTCATGGACTGCCTAAGCAAAAAATAAAACGACTTAAATTAGTTCTGTAATCAAAATGTTTCACATAAATCACATTTTAATATAATAAATATATATTAAAATATATTGTTTATGTACAATGATACTCAATGAAGTACAATTAAATCAAAGAATGTTTTATCTTTGTTTTCCTGAGTTTTTTTTATTTCTTCTTTTTTTATGACCAGATATAACTTTTACTCACAAAACTTTCTATTAATTACATTAAAATTTCTCTTTTAAAACATTTTAATTAAAAATTTAAAAAGCAATAGTTGGGGGGGGGGGGGCTTTAGCTTTCCAATGGACATAAAACTATTTTGAACTAAAATATTAAGAAAATCCTTTTTGAACTATATAAAATTAAGTTTAGTATTTTTAATTATTTACTATTTTAATTGTACTTATGTATTATATCAACCATTTTCACCTATATTTTCTTCCCTAAACAGTGTGATTTAGCCCCAATAGTGGAAAATTATTACAAAATTTCAGGTTTCTATATTTGTTATCCTTATTAATTTATATCAGATCCTCACTATTTATTTTTTAACGCACCATTTTACTGTGCAAAAATATTAAAATTTTGAAACAGCTTTCACAGAAGAAAATGCAGTTGAAGTTTTTTAGAATTATGGGATCATTCTAGCAACAAAACAGTATGCTAAAAGGTATTAACCCTTTTAAAGAAAATTGACAATAGACAACCAGAAAGAAGTAAATATACCACCCCTAACCCATGCTGCAAAAAGAGCAGGCATAAAAATATCTCAAGTCTCCAATAAAAATAGGAATTAAAATACCAATATAATCAAATATGAATATCTTTAAAAGAATTAGGATGGACAGACTTAATTAATAAAAAAAGAACTGCAGGTATTTTTATAAGTAAACGTAAAATTTGATGAAACAAACAAAAATGGATGCTACATATGTGTAACTAAAAGGAAATTTTAAAAAAGGAAGAAAGTACATGAAGCAGATTTAAAATTCCAAAAATTAAGCACAGCACTACCTTATATGGCTCAACGAGGAAAGGTAACAACAGATCTAAACATTAAAAAACTAGCAAATAATCAATATAAAAGTGACAGTTTTTATCGCAGAGCAATTGAAATAATTTCCACGCATGAAGCTGTTAATGGCGTAGCACACACGCTAATTGACAAAAAATGGCACCACATGATACTTGAGCAAGAGTGAAGCATAGGAGACGGTGAGAAGGCAGAAGAGGCAATGACCATGGTCACAAATGGTGATCAAAAAGTGCTTCTGCATAAATTTTGAGCTTACAGGCTTTTATAGGTAGCTGTTTATCATTAGGAATTAACTCTTTATTTGAACATGAAAAACCAGTGGTGATGCAGCAAAAAGAATCAATCACTTAGACAGCTATAAGAGTTGCCTGCTAAAATGATTAATGCCAATTTGGCAAAATCAATGGGCTAATACATTACTACCTTTTTTTCCCCCGGATTATTATCACAAATTATAATCCCTAATCATTTATAATATTGGAGGAGGGGAAAAAAAATTATCTTAACCCTTTAACGTGCAGTGTTCCTGCTCTGGGAACACCAAACTCTGACATTTTGACTGTTGCCAGCCATGACGAATATATTTGATTCTATAAAAAAAAAAGTTGCGGGTGACATAGCTCCACGAGAATCCTTTACTTTTTAGCACGTCATTTCCCGTAAAAAAATGGCCACGATTCTTTTTAACAGCACTGACATCTGCTGAAAGATGGAAAAATGCGAGAACAGCTGGATAGATTGCCCAATGCTGAAAAAAGGGCAGCCGTTGCTATCGCTCGACTTAACTACCGGCAAGATGGTGGACGATCGAAGCATTCATCACGTGCCACAGATTTAGAGACCCTTTTTTGACGGCGGCTGGCTGTGCCCGTGCACAGCCAGCCGTCATCAAAAAAGGGTCTCTAAATCTGTGGCACGCTGCTTCGATCGCCTGCCATCTTGCTGGTAGTTAAGTCGACCGATGGCAACGGCTGCCCTTTTTTAAGCAATGGGAAAGGGTTGCGCCTCAAAGGGTTAAATAAGCAAATGGATAGTCATAAATCTGTTTAGTGTGAATAGTCATAAAACTTGCCACATTTTTCTAATTACTATCTTATGTTAGACAAAATGTAGTATACATAAATTTTACATGTGCAATACAATGTTCATGATGGAAGTAATAACCATTATGGACACACAGCAAAAAACTTTTTTTTAAGGGAAAGAATCACAAACTTTAATTTCAGGCAGCTTTAATCACAATTTATTAATAAAATGGTAATAATTCAAGGATCACACTGAAGCCTGATAAAGGTGAGTCACAAAGGCCTATTATCTTGAGCAATGTGGGTTTTTGCATATGCAAAATCTATTATGTGCGAATTTTTTGCATCACAGTCAACAAATTTTGGGTAAATTACACCAAAAATCTGAGTAAACGCAACCTCTGATAATTCATTAATATCTCAATATTTACAGAAACAAAGCAAATTAATTATATTTACTTCATCAATTGAATCAATCTCTTCATGTTTCTTGGCCACTTCAGGATCAATGTTAGACTTGATAATTGCTTCGATTTTCTTTTCTGTTTGCCTCCTCCCTGCAAACAATGGTTTCAAGATTTTTTTAAAAAAAGAAAAAACTACAGTCTGTATGTAACAAAATGACTACTCATTTTTAAATACATAGGAGTTCAAGACCTTTTTTTTACACATTTTCAAAGAAAAAAGCAGTTTTCTTTAACAACATAACACAAAATAACACTATATTGCACCCACAGTATTCAATGAAACATACTTCTGAGCATTTAGAAAAAAAATCTACAATAGTTTTTAAATGCTTTCTTTAGCAGTAAAAGCAAAAGTAGTTCTAGCAATTTTCTGTCTTTAATCCATACATGCAAATGGTAAAATTCAGATTTTCTTAAAGCTAAGCAAACATTTAGCCAAGCCCTAGTTAATTAATTAATTTATTTTAGGCCCACAGGAATCCTATGCAACATAAAAGATCACCAAATGCTATTACTGAAAAAAAAAAAAATTGCATAAATTCAGAAATACAAATGTGTTACAGATTTTCCAACATAAGTTCAGAAAAAATACACTTCACAAACATATAGTTGAATTTCTTTAAGGGGGAAATAGTTTTAAGAGGAGCTACTACTAAATGTATAGTCAGGTTATAAATAGGAATTTATGCTATCTTTGCAAGATTTGGATAATGCAACAATTTGATATATTTATTTATTGTTTCAATCTTCGTTTACATTATTGAGAAATTAAACTGTGTTAGTGAATTTTTTAAAAGAATTTTTAAAGACATATAGATGTCTTTATTGAATTCTGCTAACCTAAATTGTTTTGAAAATGCTTGTAAGTACAAGATTGACACTGTCTAAATTTAATTTATTGGACAACATGAAATTTATAGCCTTTTCCAAAGTGGTATTTGACACCTATCATTAACCCTTAAATGTACAGTAGTCGTACCATGAAACCACTTAACTCCAGCACTTTCAATGTTAGTCGCGAATATAAACAACGGTAAAATTTACTTCCTTACTTTAAAAAATAACAGCTACAGTTTCCATAAAAGAATTAAATGATAATAAAGCTGGAGTGAGGCTTTAAATTTTGTACAGTAATCTTTAGGGAAAACAATATTATTATTCATTAAATTTATGTCAGAAATATATTTGGCATCTGGAAAAACAGCAGAGTGGTGTAAAAATACTTGCTCTGCAAAGGGTTAATATTTTTTACTTAGTTGAAAATTTGAATTGCAGATGATCTATAATCAGTCGTGCCACACTAAAGGAATATTTATAAAGTCATTCTAAGCCTGATACAGCAATCTAAGACCACAACATTTGAAACACATGAAAAGCATATGGAGATATTTTAATGTTTGATTTTTATTTGTTTAGCATTTCTTTGAAGGTATAAGTGTTTCACTTTCCTCGTACCATTAATAGTTAAATGTATGCAAATACTATAGGAAATAATCATGTCTTAGCAAGTCTCCATACAGCACTTTATGAAATCTACTAATGAAACAAAGTATTTCTGTGTATATATGATGATGCTACACCTTTCATCTTATGATGAATGTGGAGTATAGACTAGTATATTCAAGGTCAATTCATTTACATGTTTTCTTTTTGTTGTGTTGTGTGCATTAAGGCAAATATGCACAAAGGGTATCTGCCTAGAATGGGGGATGTCTTGGTTGGGGGACTTTCTAAGGGGTTCTAGCCCGTATTCACATTACATCTGGAGAAAACTGGCCAAAACTCGTTAATTCATTAGGAGCAAAGATATTAATAAAAACCTGAACTTATTGATAAATTCACAGTTCATTTTCAACAACTTTTCACTTCGAAGGCAAATGCAAGAAAGCCATGCTTTAATAAATAAGGCTGTTCTTTTAGGAAATCAGACAACTTTTGAACAGTTTTTTAAATAATTTAATAGCGCTAGAGGTTCAAAATATTTTAGAATGCCTCTTTACAAGTTGAACTGTGGACTATCATAAACAATGAACCCATAGCAGTTGGAAAAAACTCTGGAAAGAACATCATGGAATTTTTCAATATTTCCCCAAACAGTTCACTTTTCGGCCCATTTTTTTTTTATACCAGAAAACTTTACAAATTTTTTCTAAAAGCTGCATGAGGCACCTACATTGACTGTTAATATTTGTTTATAATACAGTTAGTGATGAAGCATTATTAATTTTTTTTGAGTGTTTAATATCATTAGTTTGTTTTTAGAACTGTTCAAAAGTCCAGTCATATCAAAGCTTATCAAAAGGAACATCCTTAATTTATTCCTTTTTTTATGCTTTTGAAAGAAGTTTTATTTTCTGTTGTTGTTTCATGTCATTTGTTGTCAAGTTAAAACAACCAAGTTGCTACTAATAGTTAGCATTTTACTACGCTGAGCACTTGATGAATTTGAATTTCCTGTCATTGCACTATACACTTAACTGCACCAACAATCGCTAAGTTTGGCAACCTTTGGTGAAATATTGCCACATTTGGTGCAAAAAATAATTTCCCCAGACCCTCTTCTGGTGATGTTTCCACTGACCAATGCTGTCTGGAATTTTCTAAATGCTGCATTGAGGAAAAGTCAATAATGCAGATATTATCAATAGATATATCTACATATACCCATTACTACTTAATAATGTGTATCAATTTATGGTGCATTTTATTCACAAATTAAAAAAAAAAAAAACACCTTTTTTGCTGGGTCCTAGAAAGTAAGAAAACAAAATACTGAAAAGGCAACTTTCCTCAAATTCCAGAAAAATGTTAAATGGTTTTGAAGTAATTCAATTAAAACTGCTATAAAAATCTTAATAGATAGACTTGAATAATTAAATTCTTTTTCACACAGTTGGTAACTGTTCAATTAAATAAATTCTAAAAGCCGATGAAGGTAATTTTAACAACAAAGTGAGATGTCAATTTTCTACATTAACATTTCAATTTTCTTTTTAATAACGGCATCTACATTTCTAATTTACTCCTAATGAGGTGAAATGCATGTGTGGGGATGGATAGTGATGGATCACATTTTTATTTTCCGAAAATGTACCATGTAAGGAAAGTATTGTAATCATGAAAAAATTCGACTTCGAGATTTCAGTGTATTTACACGTTTTGAGGTCTGAATCCATTTATGCTATTTTTACAAGATGTACGTATGTATGTGTATGTGAGTGAACACGATAGCTCCTAAACGGGGCATTCAATTGAGCTGAAATTGGGAATGTATGTCATAAACCACCGCCGCAAGACAGGTATTGGTTTTGGTGTGCATGGGACTTACAGTTTTTCTACAGGGGCACGACAAAGATTTCTTTTATATTATGGTATAATGGCATATGGAGAGAAATTCTTGAAAGTGTGCAAGCGTCTAAATGGTGCATTCAATTGAGTTTCAATCTGGTATATATGTTTGAATTATTCATGAATTAATATTTATTTAAATGCTTAGTAATGATCTTAATCATAAGTATTCGGAAAGTCGAGTGGAGTCATTCCAGATTTTTACTATTCTTTTCCCCTTTTAAAAGGTTACAGGGTCAGTGAAATAATTTAAAGCAAATCATCTCGTAAGCAATGGTATGTGAGTACTGTTTTTAATTTTGGGGGGGGGAAGGGGGGAATCAAAAATTAAATACAGTTTCTTTTAATATCATAAGAGATATTACTTCCCAAGTGCATAAGTATCAAGCCTTCCAGATATTTTAGGCTTGTTGAACATAATTAATTATTGACTATCTGAGTATATGGAAAGCATGAACCAGGTATCAAAAGTCTTGCGAAAGTGTTAATATATTTGGCACCAGAAATTAGCAAAACTTTGAATATTTTAAAATAATTTGTATTCCATACCGCTATCTTCTAACAATTTTATCCGCTTTTCTTGAACTTCAGATGATATTGCATCATACTCAGGATCTTGATGAAGAGTTCTTTTGGCTGCCATTATTTGTGAAGTTTATTAGAAACTATGAATGGCATCTGAGAACTAGGATTTAAAAATCCTAGTTGACTACATTGTAATGCCTATGAAAAAGAAAAAAAGACCAATAAATTAAACTATATTAAATTATACTTGTTTAAAAGAAATCAATTATTATGTAATTATTTTTAACAGTGTTCAAGGTTCCTAGGTTCATTTAACCCTCTCGTCACTGAATTTTGAAAAATCGGAGAAAAAAAATTTGTCTAGCATTTAATCCATCTTAAATGATCTTAATTGTAAATAAAATATTGATTTTCAAATTTGTAATTAAAGACTAATATTCATATTATATTATTTGAAGGTACTAAAAACACACAATAGTATATTACCTGTAAAACTACAAAATTTTGGACATGGAAAAATATATTACAAAGTTAAGCCCCTAATAGCAGCCTAATTGTATTTCAAGAAATTCAGAATTTAATAAATATGTTACGATAAATGTGATTAATCTGGTAATTATGCATAATCACTTCATGCGTTAGTTTTTACAGCCTCTGAGCAAAACATATTTAGTAGCTTTACAAAATTATGTTACTAATTGAAGATTTGAAGATTCCTCCTACCCCACCCCATAAAGAAAAGTAGAAAACCAAGACAAGTAGTGTCACCAAGTAGAAAAGCCTGCACTTCTTTTAATATTTTTAAATACATTAGATTATTTTTCACTCTTCTTAAAATTTAACGATTTAAGATATCTTTTAATATGAAATTAACACATTGAAGAATAACTAAGCAATATTATATATTTGTAACTGGATTTAAAAATAAATGTATTTTTTTTTTCTCTTTGTTCTGAAATTATTCAGTTGAATATGCAGCAATATTCAGCCACAACTATTCAGCCAGATACCTGTTCAGTATTCGTCTTACCAAATATTTGGCCAACTGAATATTCAGCCAGCCAAATACCAAATAGTGGCCAAATATTCATTAACCTCTACTTCAGACTAGTATTTGTTTGCATCATTAAATTTATTTTACTGAAAAGAGAAATGGGGCATGAGCCCCCCCCCCTCATGTAAAAATTGATTAAATTTTATTAAATTAAAGCTTTATACATATGTGCAAGGTTGAAATCTTTATAAAAAATAATAGTTTACATCTAAATATCTTTTTTAAAAATTTGCAAAAGCCATTTAAAAAATCATAAACAATAAATTTAACAAGAAGGATTGTCAAATATCTTGGAAACCAACACCATATTGTTTACAACTGGTATCGGTGAGGCAAACTTCAATTGGTGGCAAGATGGCAAGATTTTGTCACCAACTCAAAAGATTGCCAAAAGGACTCATACTAAAGCTGTTCCAGTTTTAGTTAGATAAAGTATCAGTGGTTCTTCCTTTAGTTAATATTTGGGGTAGTTATAAATTGCTGTGATAGATATTTTAAGATTATGCAGCCATCTAGGTATATCTTTAAAAATATTGATACTGAAAAGATAGCAATACCGAAATAAAATCTGTTTAACTTAAAAAAATAAGTAAATAAAATAATATTTTATAAGTGCAAAAGTTTGATTTTGAATTTCATCACAAATCAAGACAAAGGTGTACATTAAATTTTTAATATTCATTAATAGATTTTTAGTTTTTTTTAATAGCATAATAAAATAATTAAATATAGTTTTTACTAATGAAGAAAATTTTATATGGAAATTTATTGTTTGCTGTAAAGTAAAATAAAGAAAAAGTAGGTTTTTGATGATTTTTACCGCTGTCATGACAAAACCCAGTTTTCAACATGGGAAAAAAAAAAAAAACTGCTCTTTCATCATAAAAAAAAAAAATCAGATATCTTTAAAAAGTTCATAAGGGTCTATGCAATACCAATAATTGCAAAACCATTATGCAATCACTGTATTCTGTAATTTGTATATGACCCCTGAAATGCTATTCCGAGGGAATTTTTTTCCTTCGAGAGCCACTGAGACGTTGTTTAAGTAAACATACATATATCTCTTACCTTTTTATGATCAAAGGCTGAAATTTTGTACATCACCTTATTAATGTACAGGACACATTTTACTAATTGGGAATGTTTTAGTACAGGGACATTTAAAAATTAACATTCTTTATTTTAGATTTAATCTCAGGAAAATTTTAATGGATACTGTAAAATCCTGCACCTTTTTTTTCATAACTTATTGCACATGCCAGCCTATGATCAATATTTAAAGAATAAAAGCCTAGGGCAGTGTTTATGAGACACCCAGTATACACTTAACCCTTTGAGGTGCAGCGCAACCCTTTCCCAATGCTGAAAAAAGGGCAGCCGTTCCCATTGCTCGACTTAACGACCAGCAAGATGGCGGACGATCGAAATGTTCATCGCATACCACAGTTTTAGAGACCTTTTTTGATGACAGCTGGCTGTGCTGGCACAGCCAGCTGTTGTCAAAAAAGGGTCTCTAGATCAGTGGCATGCAATGAACGTTTTGATCGTCCGCCATCTTGCTGGTAGTCAAGTCGAGCGATGGCAACGCCCTTTTTTCTGCATGGGGCAATCTATCCAGCTGGTCTTGCATTCTTCCATTTTTCAGCAAATGTCAGTGCTGTTAAAAATAATCGTGACCATTTTTTGACGAGAAATGACGTGCTAAAAAGTAAAGGATTCTCGTGGAGCTATGTCACCAGCAACTATTTTGGGTAAAATCATACAAGCCGGTGCGCACCCCATGTAAACACGGCGACAGTCGCTGGAGCTTGGCGGTCGCCAAGCTCCAGCGTCCAAACGTTTTACTAAGTGGAAGACAATGGGGAAATGGTCATTTGTAGTATTTTTTTTTATTTTATCAGCTGAACTCATGAATTGTACCACAGTTTTTAAGATCAGCTTGCCGAACAAAGAAAAAAAAAAAGGCCTCTTTGGACTGATTTAATGTTTTATTCCCTATGTGATTTAGAAAAAACTGAAAACACACAAAACAATTCCAGAGCAGACCTATTGTTTTATGCAAAAACAATTTTTGTGTTTCCTTTAAAAGTTATAGCTTTCATGAAGTAACAAAAAAGTCAACTTTAAGATGTTAACATAAAATGACAATACACCCTGATTTGTTTTAAGTTTGTCGTTAATTGTACAGTTCAAATATAATCAACAGTTTCCCAAACTAACTTTATGGAACCAATGACAGCAGAACCATAAAAATCTCTAAACTGCCCGGTTGGCCATGTAATCTAAAATAATACATGGCTGAACCAAAAATTTACATGCCCAAAAAATATTACTACTTGCATATGTGGTTTCTATCTCTTCCCACTATTGTTGGGGCTGGGGTTATTTGGTTTATACTAAAGGTGAGGTATTGTGATTGCCGCTAGGATATTGATAAAATCACTGAAATAAAAATGGAAATTTATTTTTCCTGTACCAAGTTTTCAAAAATTGTATTCACTTAATATACATATATATAACTTTTACTTTTTTTTAAGTAACTAGGGGCCAAGGCCCCCAGACTCCAGGGTTTTAAAAAACCCATTTTTTTTTTTTTTTTTAACCCAACCCGGGTGGGTTTTATTGGGTATTTTTTGGGGGTTTTGTTAAGATCTTTTTATAGTATAACACTTTTTGGATTTAAATTTTATGGTTTTATTGCAAAACAGAATATTTATAGTATAAAAGAAAACTTTCATTACAAAATATATTAATTAATTAAAATGTAAAAATAATTTCAATTTTAATGCAGTACTATCTTTTTCTGCTGATGTTTATAAAGGGCTCCTAATTTGTTTTATGACCATAGATAAAAGTATATTATTGTTCACATAGAAAAATATGTTGTTTTTGATTGGATGTTTTCTATTACTTTTTGATTTATGAACTTTTTAATTTTTTTACCTTTATGCTTTTTAAGTCATAGTTGTATTTTCTAGTTAGAATATAAGTCGGTAAAGCCTTTGCAGGCCAACTTACTGCAGAACTACTACTTATTTAATAATTTTCTTTATAGTTATTCATTTTTGCTTTGAATATATATTCCTTTTTACTTTAAAAAATCTAGAATTAATATGTCTGATATTAAATCCCACATAAACAATGTGTAATGAATCAGATTTATATTTCTCAGTACTAAAGTAATGCAGCAACTAATAGAATACAGGATGGTTTCCTGAACCTGAATTCATTCTTGAGATACATGCTTGTAAGCTGTAAGAGAGAGACATGTCCCATTTTTCTCTTATCTGGGGAAGGATTTTGTCACTATACTGATAATTACATATTTTATTGGTATTTAAAAACTTATTTATTAAAGAGATAAATTACTAAGTTATCCCTGCCTGTATTCTACACCTGTTCATTTCAAAACAAATATTGCAGATAGAATTTGCTCAAGGTATTATTTTTAAAAAGGTTATTATTCTTTATGTTGAAGTTGGAAAAATAATTATAAAAAATTAAACTGGCATATTTATATTTATCTAATATAATGCACTAAGTTATGTAGGTAATATTATATGTATTTAATGTCAAATAACAACTGATTTAAATGAAAGAAAGGAAAAAATTTGATAATTTTTAATAAAACCCAAAAAAACCCACTTATGTGTGGGTTTTATTGTTGTTGTTTTTTTATCCCCCACCCAGGTTTTTTTGGGTTTGTGGGTGGGTCCGAAACCCTGTCAGACTTGCTACGCTCGCTTTTCGTATGAGGCATTCGGCCCCTAATAAGGCTTATTTGTAAAAAAGACATAATTTCAACAGACAAAACCCGAAGATTGGATCAGATAGAATGTTACTGAGCTATATATTGCATGGTTCTTGCATGTTCATTGGTACATAAAAATTTTAACTTCACACTACAGTAGACCCCTTCCCCCTCATAACACGGAAGATATTTTGTTATCTCAATCCGTGTTGTACGGGTCCTGAGCTATACTCCACCTGGAGTGCGGACTCAGCTTATAATCGCTGGAAAAATTATTTGCACTCCTCAGAAACAAAATGATATTTAATGTTGCCATTCAAAAGTTACATTAATTAGGAGCTAAAACGTAATAAAATCAGAACATCTGTTTCAGCTGTATTTTTAATAATGTAAAACATATTGGACAAATTGCAAATTTGCCACCCATGGCAATTTTTCATTATTTGGCGACTTGCGTACATCAGTGGCGGCTCGTGATAAAAAAAACAGGTGAAGAGCTTGATACCAAAATATTATGAAAAACACCTGATGCAGCCATTAACATGGGCGTCGGCAGAATATTTCACAGGGGGGGCAAAGGCTACTCCAGGGGGGCAAAGACTACTCAAGGGGGGCAAAGACTACTTTAACGTATAGATACCATGTTGAAAAGAGCAAAAAAGCAAGGGAAAACACTGCATACAAAAATCCAGAGGGGGCCATAGCCCCCCTTGCCCTATGGTGCCGGTGCCCATGTCCATTAAGCATGGTAATTAGGCGGTGGCACAGGCCTTTCTGCGGAAAGAAATTTTTAATCTTTCAGCGATGCATTAATTCCTAATGCCTCCACTGGTCGACCCAGGGCCCGATTAACCTTTGAAGTGAGGGGAAGCTCAGTCTCATTTCGGGCTTCCTATCCCCTTTTTGTTTGGATTAAGTAAAGTTTTTAATGATTTTCTTTGTTAAAGGGATATTTAATTGATTTAATTAGTTCTAATGATTTTATTTGAAAAAAATATTTTTTTAATTAATTTGAAATTTACCTTAGATAAAAATATATTATTCATTATCTTCGCAATACTTTACTTAATTGTAATGAGATTTTACAGTATTTTTAAAATTACTGTAAAAAGTAAACTAAAAACATTTCCTTACTACTGAAACAATAAACTTTATTTATTTAGTCATATATTTTTCATGAGACATGGGGCTTTTTTCGGGAATTCTTTGTTCGTTTTGGTGACATCATAAAAATCACAACATGGAAGTTCAGAATTAATTTTGACCTTTAGACGATTTTTAACATTACATATTGAAAGTTTACCCCTTTCTACCGACCAAATGTTCCTGATAATAGAAAATTCTGTCTCAACTGGAACAAATATCCCAAGTATAGACATCGCATACTGAACTAATTTAGAAATGTTGCTGCATGGAGTATCAAGACTTCTAAAATACCTTAAAAATAGCTTTCCACTTCTCTTCATTAAAAATCTTTACAATAACTTAGAAGATCATTTAAAGCTTCTCGAGCTAGGTTAAGCTTCTCGAGCCTTTTCGCTAATCAGGCTCTATGTCGACCACGAGAAAGAACATCTCTTTTATCGTCATCATTCCACCGACCAAACGGTGTTTGTAATACATTACAGACTATATCATTTACAGGAAACATAATGAAGGTGAATAAACAGAAAAGAAACTAACTATTATTATCATTAAAATTAACACAAGAAGAAACTCTAAAATTTTCAAAAGACAGCAGTAAAAATCTCATGTGCCAAAATCTCAAACAAATCACGTGGTTTCATTTTCCTACACAAATCGCCAGAGAGCACTTTAATCCGGTCTGCCCAGCGTCTCGTATGCACTACGCTGGGTTTTCTCTCACTTGAAGAGACAGACCGTTTTCTGAGGGATCTCTTCACCTGATAGAAAGTGAAGCTATAAAACTGAATGAAGCGTTTGGGGTTACCATGGCAACCCCCCCAATAAGTGCAGTAGAAGAGATAATTTTTCCTTAGCACTTCACAACTCACCCCGTCAGAACCCGCGTACCACGTGACTCTAACAATGGACCAATCGTGACACAAGTCTTTGAAGCTTTCTTTGACCGCGCGGTTTCTATGCGGGGTTTCTATTCAAGGGGAGGAGAGGGAAGAGAGTTTGGCTTCACTGAAGAGCATGATTTAGCACATAGTCTTATGGCAATTGGGCTTTCATCAGAAATTTAAGTGTATTCTTACAGACTAAATTTGAAAAAGGATTATGGCTTGCTTACGTTACACAATTTTTTGTTACTTACAATACTTGGTGAAGAGGCACTTCACCGACTTCACCTGAAAAGCCGCCACTGGCGTACATGTAAAGTTAATATAAGCTACAGAACGGATAAGATAGCTTGCCACCAAAAGCCGGCTTTTCATTATTTGGCGATTTACACATGCTCACAACCTATAATTACTGTTCATTTAAGGTTACCGGAAAACCATTATCCATATTTTCATTTACATAATCGTTTGCAGATGGCATACTTAGCACCACGAGTTATACCATTTCGTCGCACTAGCAAATATCCAAAGTGTACTATAACTGCTATAATGGCATAGTGAACGCCGCCAAATATTTCTATTGGTAGCAAATACCTCCAGCTGGACCGAACCGGCTTTAAAATAATCTGCATTTTAATTATTTTTCACTAGCTGAAGTACCCGTCTTCGACGGGTTAGTGAATGCAAATTTCCAAAAAAGCAAGATCTTTCGTCAGCATTGTATGAGTACACAGAATGGATGTAGTATGTTGCCAAAGAAAGCGAAGTTACAATTTTTATGTATTGTTAAAATATTACAGGTTAGAGAGTAACTAAGTAATATCATTTCATTCGCATTAGTCGTAATTATGTGATGCGCGAACGAATATTTACGCATATTGAAATAATTTTTGCAAAATCTAAAAATTCAATCAACATTTTTGAAAAAATGGAAGCCTAGAATTTAAGTTGAGTGACAACCTATCCTGTCAACCAAATTCGTTTCATTCCCTGCAATCTTTATTTCGTGATGCTGGAACAAATTTTCAGCATTTTAAAACGATTTTCGCAAAATCTCAAAATGTAATCAAAATATTTTAAAAATTCAACGCCTATAAATTAAGATTAGCAACTACCTATCATATCACTAAATTTCGTATCATTCGTATTAGTCGTTATTACGTGATGTTTGAAGAAATATAAACGCATTTTGAGAGAATTTTCACAAAATCTCAAAATCTAATAAAAATGTTTAAAAAATTGGACTCCTATAGTTTATGTTGAGCAACCATCTATTGTGTGACCAAATTTCATATCATTCGCTTTAGTCGTTATTACGTAATGCGGGAACAAAGATTCACTCAGTTTTAAACGATTTTCACAAAATCTCGAAATCTGATCGATTTTTTTTAATTAGATGCTTATAGTTTAAGTTGAGTGACCACCTATCATGACACCCAATTTCATATCATTCGCTTCAGTCGTTTTTGCGTGATGCTTGAACACAAATTTACGCAGTTTGAAACGATTTTCGCAAAATCGGAAAATCTAATCAAGATTTGTTAAAAATTCGACGCCTATGTTTTAAGTTGAGTGACCACCTATCATGACACAAAATTTCATATCATTCGCTTCAGTCGTTTTTACGTGATGCTTAAACAAAAAAAGCGTCACGGACAGAATGACAGACAGACAAACTTTTTTTTGAGGGTCGCATCGGAATCCCGGGTGCTTGAAACGGATAGAAATTGTAAAATTTTTTAATTCCAAGAAATGTACAGACAAAAGTCTAATTTTATTTATATAGATTTTCAAGATATTAGTTATTCTGTTTTGGAAAAATGAATAATCGCTAATTCTAAACTCCTGTTGTCTAAGCGAACTTACTATTTGAAAATTGTCAACTTTGTGTAACACATTTTGAGTTACTTATTTCATATAGTTTTTATTTTGGCGTAAAATTGGTGTAATTCTAACTCATGTTTGTAAATTTCACGCGATTCTAGATACTTGGAAATGCTTTGTTGCAAAGGAATGAATGATTTTATGCCAAATCTGGCAACCATTCTGTTTTTTTTTTTTTCAGTTTTTTATTAATATCTTCTAAAATAATTTGATTTTCGAAATTTAACTCAGCTTAGCAGGTTCCTCAGAATTTTTCGAATCTGTGGGCACCTTAGTCGAAACTCAAATCCCCATGGTTTAGGAGGAGATGGGCGAACAAGCTTTGACAGCGCCAGCGGCCTTTACTTTTTTTTAGAATAGAGAGATTAATCAATCTCTGAAGGTCTTTTTTTTCCATGCATGATTGGGCACATGTCAAAAAAAACTACATGTGCAGCTGAAAATTTTACATGCCCCAGGCATGTTGGGTAATAGATTTTTATGGCCCCGGATGGCAATGATAGAAATATATCAATTATTAGTCTTAATTAAAAAACTAACAAAATAGTGAATGCCTAGTTTTGTTATAAAGTTTTGACTGTTTAATTTTAGTTTTAAATACTAAACTAAAATTCTGTGGTTTAAGAAGTAGCAGGATTTAATATCAGATTTTTATACACAGAATGTCTGCCATTGCCTCTCTAGATTGCTTTAACGTACCCTAATTTACTCTGAGTCTACTACTGCCCCCTGAAAGTCTCTAGTACTCACAAAGAGACATTATCGCCTATTTTGAGAAACACTGCTGTGCAGGCTCTAATAGACAAACGTGCAAATGCCATTCACAGAAAATTTTATAGTTTGCAGATAGCTTTAATTTTTTTTACACATTTCTTAAATAAATCATGTTTATTACTTTCAAAAAGATCAGTCAGTATCAATATAAGCTTAATTTAAAAGTAATTGTAATGGATAAAAATATATTGTAATACTTTTAACATATGTTACTTTAATGTGCTTTGCTGTTGACTGTGATAGGGCACACCTTTTTTAAAAAGCTTATTTTTAAGAAATTATTTGAGTTTGCAGGCAATTTCGCATTTTATCTAAGTCTGTTGTTGTAAAGTGTTAATAGTCTGCAGTCTGGTTGGGGAAAATGAGGGGAGCTAAAAAAAAAAATGGCACAAAACCAAGCTACCATATAATTTACTACTAAACTTACTTTCCCCTATGGTAGTAAAACATTGAAAATATAGCATAAGAATGTATTGATATCACAATCTATAAAAATCAAAGGTATATAATATACATTTAAAAAGTTCTATTAATATGAATTTAATAGCTTGGTTTTAGTACCTTTTCAAAAAATTACTTTCAAACTGAAATTTTTTAACAAAAAATGCTGAAACAAAATAACTAAGTTCCTCATAACATATAATCAAAAATAAAATATTAATATGTGTGAACACTGCACTATTGGGCACGAAATGACCCAGATTTTGGAACATTCAAACATGTTTTAAATATTTTATTTCAAAAAAATAAATAAATAAGACTAAGAAGACAATATTTCACATTTTTTTGGCCCTGTTTATATAAAATTTCAATCGCACATAAAAGAAAACCCAAATAACTAATAGAAGAGAAAAAATAATTTGCAACAAGCTTTTCCAGAGCATATTAATAAAAGCTTTTAATCTATAAATCTTGAGAAAAGCACATTTTATATGTACTAATGAAGATCCCACATCGGTGTTGTTATTTAGAAGATGCCATCAATGAAATTTAACAATGATAGTATACCTAAAAACAAGTTTAATATCTAAGCAATGTTACTCTCTTCTTATATAAACAATGAATAATTGAAATGCTGTACACAAAACTATAAATACACTAGACAACAACTACATCTTTCAAATGCCATTATGCTGTTTTTTTGGATTAAAATTCGCCGGTAAATATTTTAATACCTTACCGCAGATATAGCAGAGAATTACTTGATCCTTCAAAGGAATTAAATATCAATTAATGGTTTTCGATTGCTTTAATTTGTAAACAGGACAGTTAATAATGTAATAATTCAAATGCAGTAACTCTTACAAGAAACATAAGCTAACGGTCTGCCATATTAAGAAGCAGACCACCACTTCTCTACTCAACTCTACTGCTTCTTTGTTGCCAAACTCAGTTTTTCAATTTCAAAAATAAATAAACAAATAAATGATATCGATGATATTAATAAAAAGGGAATGAACATTAACTAATCAAAAGCCCGTCTCCCCCAAATAATAATAATATAATATTAAGGCTACTATGCAGATAGATTTAGTAGCTACTAAACCTATTGAAAAAACACTCAAAATACTGGTGTTAAACGATAAAGTAATTAAAAAACTTTGTAAAAAACACACATAAGAAGTAAAAGGAAAGAGAAAACCTCTTTCCTTTTACTTCTTATGTGTGTTTTTTACAAAGTTTTTTAATTACTTTACTAAACCTATTGTTCAGTTACTAACTTAGTAAGTGGGCGGAGATACTAAATGTTCGTAAATCGGGATTCAGATACATTTAGTACTAAATCACGTGACCAACACCAAGGGAAGTCAGGGAAAATGTAGGGATAAGTTAACAGGGAAGCTAACAGACCAATCAGAGCGCTTGTTCCAGGCGTGCGTTTATTTAGTCAGTGATTTAGCAGCGTGTTTGGTCACGTGATTTTAGCAGCTTGTTTTGGTCACGTGTTTAGTATCTCCGCCTCCAAATTCTATCTGAATCCACTTTACTAAATTTAGTAACTAAACAATAGGGTTAGTAGCTAGTAAATCTATCTGAATAAGGGCCCAGATCGTCTTGTGATCGTAAACACCACATTTGTTAAACTCTGGCATTTGCCGCAAGAAACATTCATAAAGCTGATAGTTATTGGAAGTTCTTTTTTTTTTTAAGTATAAGAAAACTAAAACGATACTTTAAATTTTTTTAAGAAATATAAACTGTTCTGTTGAAAACCAATCAAAAACATCCTCTACGCCCACTTAGGGCCCGTTCGAGAATTCACCGGTCGGTTATGCACCGGTGCTACCGGTTGCGGTTATTCTTCGGTTAAGTAACGTCACGGTTGTCAACCGGTTTCGGTCATCCTCACCACATCCAATTCCAAGCCAAGAAAACAAAATTAAACACTGGCAACACTACGCTAATAACCGGAATAACCCACCTCACTAGCAGGGTCATTCTGGTTGCGCTCTGGTCACGCTGAGCAGACAGCCGCTAGATGACCGAAACGTTTTCGAACGCGGTTACTTCCAGAGCTCTGCCTTTCCGAACGCTCTGGTCGTGCACCGGTGTTACCGGATGACCTAGACGACCGATGAAGTCTCGAACGCGCCCTTACTAAGCAAGTGGACGCAACACCACCTAGAACTGAAGGCTTAACGTGCTTATGCGTGACGTCACATATGTAGACAATCGTTTTCAAAGTGATAGAGTTTTTAAGTTTGAATGAAATTTATTTATAAATTTTGGAACATAGAACTTTCATAAGTATGATGATGTCGTCGAATGTCTCCCTCTTCTTGAAACTTCGTGATCCAGTGAAACTCTAGAGTCGTATGCAGTAAAATTCAATGACTGAACATACCTCCTTTTTCTCATGCGGAAGCCTTCGCATTCTAGTAATCCTTCCAGATTTTTGTACATAGAATCGGGGACATGATCTCGATTTTGACACAAAACTGGGAAGAACTGGGGACATTTATAATAATTGAAATAATTAACAGTAATTTAATTAAAATGCAATGCAATATTTAAAAGTTGTCCTCAATTCCTCTTTTACACTTTGGGAGCAATTTGAAAAACGTCCTGAAAATGGGGACGTTTGGTCACCTTATGTGAAAGGTAAAGCGGTGTGTACGCACGGATAGCTGTCTCTTGTGGTGATCTTGTTGGTGCAATTGAAGGCAAATTCCCCTCTATGATGGTTACATTCGCTCCAGTATCGATTACCATGTGTCACGGTGAACCATGAACGTATCCATGTACAAAGAGACCCAGACAGCACAGCATACTTGCAGCAAGCTTGATTTATCAAGTCAATAAGCTTGAAAATTCCAATCGTGTAAGCTTGATGCAAGCTTGAATCAAGTGTTCTAGTTTACACTTGCCCAGCTTGCATTAAGCTTGACATTTCAAGCTTGAAATGTCAAGCTTAATTTCAAGCTTTAAAAATTTTCCCCCAAAAAAATTTTCTAAATACACGGGGCGCCCCCTGGCTAACGCGCCCCACATAATTTATTTTTCCGCCCTTTTTCCCCCTCCACGCTGAAATTTCAATTTAATTTAAATCCATCGAGTGTTCGTGGCTAGAATAGAATCCGGGCACTTTGGCTTCGCAGTCGAGCACGCTATCCATTCCGCCCCCGGCGCCTTGTGCAGCTCTGACTAAAGTTTGAAGTGACTTACCACGCTGTTTTCTCGCCAGATTATAAGTGGGCGATGTGTTATTTGTTTCTTTTATTTTTCCATGGGATGCATCAAAATTAAAGTAATGTTATGTGTGATTTTGAAATCAATTTCGTAGTATAATTGTATTTTATTTTGAAGAATTTCCATATTTGGAAAAATAGAAGGGGTTTACTTACTTAACACAAATTTTGTGTTAAGTAATCTGAAATGAAAGAAACAGATAGTTAAACGTTACTTCGAAATGCTATATCACAGTTGCTAACATGTATGGAATACAAACACTTTAGTCATTTTTGTAAATATTTCTTAAAAGAACAAATAATTGAAAAATTTTGCTATTTTTTAACGCTAAAAATTCTCTTTACAAATGTGGTTATTTTCCTACATATTGGTATGCTTTGATATAGAGCATTTCGAAGAATTAAAAATAAGTTTAAATTAATTTATACAAATGTAAATTTGAATTATTTTCATTGTTCATACTTTATAATTAAAAAAGTTATTTAACTTCTGAATTTTTTTTTATCCTTTGTAATTTTATTTTAAAATTACAAAAGTGTAAGATGTAAGATTTTTGGGCCCTAAAATCTGTAGGCCCTGGGCAGTTGCCCCGTTTGCCCTGCCGGTAATATGGCACTGGTAATAAAAAACCCATCCCCGTTAAAACACATTTTTTACGAACTTTCAACAAATTTGAGGACGCTAGACAATTAATGTCCATTCTCTTTCACAGATGGCGCCATCACCGCACTTTGCAAGTGAAAATCCAGCTTAAGCCAACCTTGCATTGCCAAGCCAAATCACAAGCTTGATTTAAGCTTATGTGCTGTCTGGGGACCATTACTGCCGGCTGCCGAAATTCACTGAAGAAATCTTCAAGGCTTTTAAATGAGGCTTTGAAATATTTCGCAGCCTCCGTTCGTCTCTTTCCTGTCTTCCTCCTGGTGCTTCTGTGGTGTGCTGGTATTTGCGACCTTCACGACAACGACGACAGTACCTCCACCGCACTTCCAACATTTCGCTTTCCTTTCACTGGTTTTGTCTGCTCTCACTGATGATTCTTCTATTACGCTCTCTATTTCTGTACCAGTAAGCTATTTGCCTCTAACTTCAGAGCGGTCACGAGAGCAGACTTCAGATCTTGAATTTCCGCCAACATCAGTGCTCTTCCGATTTCTGAAATCAGGGGCATGTAGGCTAGATTACACAACCTATCTAGGTCCGAAACCAAATCTTGAAGGATCTGGCCATCCAAAGACTTTAGATGCATTCTGCTATACTCTTTCTGACACTTCTCTCCAAATTTCATCTTCAAAGTACTGGCGATGGCATTAAAATCTCTAATTTTCGTCTCTCCTATAGTTTGTAATACGTTTATTGCGGGGACGGCAAGGGATAAGGGAAGCGGCAGTTTGTTTGCTTTTTCGGAGTCATCCCGGCATTGGCGAAAATTAAAAATTGGGTCTTATAAACTTCCCAGGTAGTCTTTCTGTCACGAGTAGTTAATTTTAACCCATTTGTGCCTGGATATTTTTGCGAATTTCTTCGATTTTTACTGAAAACAGAAATAATAGATAAATTTCCGATGTCAACTTCTTAAACAAAGGATGATTTTTTTAAAAATCATTATGGATAAAAATCGAAATATTAACATCCTACTTGGTCATGTTAAAATATTTTGTAGAGTTGAGGCTCAATACTCATGAATAAAGGCTAGTAAAAATAAATAACGTTTTCGACTAATAGCGAAAATGCCGTCCCAAAAAAGGACACTAGGCATAAATGGGTTAATTTTAAAGCTGAGCAGCTGGAACCGATCTACACACTTGGGGGGCGCAGGGCACAGACACTTTTGGTGGCGCCCTGCAGAAAAATATTTTGTAGCATATTACTTAATTAAATTAAAACCATTATCATTCCTAAGTTAACCATAAGTAAACATTTACAAATCAGTAAAATGTCGCAACAAATACCTCTTTTATGAATTTTTCAGTTTTGAAATGTTTTTATGGATATTTACAGTCATCAAACACTTTAGAAACAATAAGAGGAGGAACATGCATAGGTGTTCTACGAATTTGCGTAAAAAATGGATAATTTTTAACATTACAAATTACATTAAGTAAAAAATTTTGACTATTTGGGATGAAATGAAGTAAGAAATCAGAAATTTTACTCTTAAGAGATAATTTTAGTAGTTATTATGATTACATAAAAGGAGATTTCGGGGGCCCCTAGAAATCGGTGGCCAGGGCACGTGCCCGAATGCCCTGCCGTAAATCAGTCCCTGCTGAGCAGCATGACGACGTCTTGGTGTTTTCAGGTAACGTTCCCAGCTTCACTGAACTGTCCAGTTTTCCTTCAATTTTACTCTTTATTTTGTCTTATTTTTCTAATTTTCCCATAGCAGTTTCGACTTTCTCCAGCCTGGTTTTCACCTCGTCGTGTGCAGCTTTCATCTCTTCTAGCTCGGATTTTACCTCTTTCATCATATCCATGAACTCTTTAAATTATTGATCCATTTCTCTCGTCCACACCATGCACTGGAAAATTAGTCTTTCTTTAGAATTCCACCTCTGACACTACGTTTCAACATCGTCTCGAGCCCTAGCCCAATTAAACGTTCGAGAACGTTGCAAGGTATTCATTATGCCGAAAAATCGAGCTAAATTCGAGACCCTTTTTTGACGACAGCTGGCTGTGCCGCACAGCCAGCTGCGTCAAGAAAGGGTCTCTAGATCTGTGGCACGCGATGAACGTTTCGATCGTCCGCCATCTTGCTGGTAGTTAAGTCGAGCGATGGCAACGACTGCCCTTTTTTCAGCATTGGGAAGGGTTGCGCCTCAAAGGGTTAACATTGCCAACTTATATTTAATGGATCAAGAATTAAAAGTGTTTTATCTTTTTGGAACACCCTGTATATTATAGAGGCATCCAGCAGACTACATTTTTCAAGTTATAGGGAAATAAAATATTGCTAGTGCTCTTGGTATTTTCAGTGTTTGGTGTGCAAGGTGGAAGCGGATTTCGGTTGCTTTTGAGTTTGAAACTTGAAAATAAATGATAAATAAATCTGTCGATTCCTTGTTCATTTTTTGAACCGGATGTTAATGTTTTCTATATCATAGTGAGATCAGTACTCGTACATTTTTCGAGAAAGCTTATTCCTAAAGATAATTGTTTGTGTACAATAGGATAATGGGATTATGAGTCAAAAAACATCTCAATATTTTCTAAAGTATGAGAGATAAAATAATTTCATTTGGCATGAAGTAAGCTTAAATAATTTAGAAATTATTCAAATAATCGCTTTACCTAAATTTGAATTATTTAATTTAAATTATTAAGTGACCAGGAATTACCCGGGATTTGGGCAATTATGGGTCATTTTTTTCTTTTGTATAGTATTGCATATTAAAGTAAATAAAGATTATAAATTATTATTTAGCACACAAACAGATTTTTTATTTATGTAATGCAATGTATTCAAGGAAAGAAATAATTTAAATAATAAGATTATTTTTAGAGAAAGAATTGGGGACAAATCAGTGTTGTCCCCAATTCTAAAGCAAAAATTGGGGACATTTCATAACTAGAGCATATTAACATTCATAAAATAAAGGAAACACAATTGAATTCTTTTTAAATTGGGAAGAAATAAGTATTTTAATAAAAATTTTGTCCAAAATTTTTGTTTTATATTTTGGGGACAAACTGAAAAGTACCGAAATTGGAGACGTTTGGTCACCTTAATCATAATACACAGCAAACTATTTCTGCTCTTCACGTACAGTATGAATTTCTTGCAGCACCTTCTTAGAATTTTGAGGATTTTTTTAATTGAAGCTCCTTTTATTTTCAGTGTCATTAAACAGCTCCAAATTAGCTCGTTTTGCATTTGGGGGGGCAGTGGCGGATTCCGCTCTAGAGAGACCCAAGGCGCAACTCAATTTTGAAGTCCCTCTCCCTCCACAAAAAAACCCCATTAACCGTACATCTTTACACTGCGCCTTCTATATGCATACGTTTTATTATAGTAATTAATGTCTTATTTAAACACTTTGATTAATAAATATTAGATTACAAATGTCTGGTGGCTATATTTAAAAGGTTGCTAATGTTCCGGCGAAGCATAAGTATTAAAAGTATCTGACAATTCTTGATTAGAAAAAAAGTGCAAATATGTAGTAAATTTAAAATAAAGTATTTTTTTATAATCTAATAATCTATGAATAATAAAGTATTTGTAAACCATTATAACAAATTTCACTGTTATTTGCTAATAATAACAGGAGACATTTTGAACAGCAGTTGAACATTAGTTTGAACTAATTTCATACTAAAGATTCGAATTTATTGTTTGGAATTTCTGGGGATGGACTAATTGATTAAGCCAAAACAAGAACAAAGAAATCAGATTTTTTGATTCGATATTCTCTAATTGTAACTTATGTCTAAAATATAAACCTTAATTTGTGTGTTTAAAATAAAACTATTTTAAAATATTTTCACCCCTTTTATATCTAATTTATGTCTACAAACGATTATTAACATTTAAAAATAATTTTTATATCTCTAGATTAGTACATTTAAAAAAAAAAAATTTTTTTTACCTCACGAAACTTAATAATTTTTGTACTACGTTTCACTTTCCATGATTAACACTAAATAAACATCAGTAACCTCTATTGTAAGTATAACTCAACAAATTCAATTTCATATTGGTTAGTTTTCACTGTTACTTGATGCGTCGAATCACTTTTTGTAGACCATAGGTATATGTCTTGTTTTGATCATGAAAATTTGGTGGTTTTCACAGGGTGTGAACATGGACTTATGAAAGTCAGAACAGGGAAATCTTGATCAGAAACATGACTAATTCTAAAAAAGATAAAATCAGTTATCTCTATCAAATTTTTAATTTTCGGCTATTTTTCGAAAGAAAATAAATTATTCCTTTCAATTTCTTTAGATCGTGACATCGAAAAAACTCTACATTCTAGGTCCCAGACAGCACATAAGCTTAAATCAAGCTTGACATTTCTTTGAATTTGACGTATTAATACAAGCTTGACAGTTCAATTCAATTTAAGCTTGCAGAAGTCAAGTTCAATTGTCAAGCTGGAATACAGCTTGATTTTTCCTTTCGAAAGCGTGCGTTGATGACGCCATCTGTGAAAGAGAATGGACATTAATTGTCTAGCGTTTCTCAAATATGCTCAACAAAGAAAAGTTCGTAAAAGTTGTGTTTTATATTTTATTATCGCACAAAACCTGGACATTAGAACACGCAAGGGGAAGGAATGAATGGGATAAGCCCCTCTGAAGTGTAACACGAGGGGAGTTTTAGTTTTATTTACATCTAATTAACATTTGTAATTCCATTAACTAATGAATTAGCCCTAAAAATAAATTTTAATATAATTAACACAATTTAGTTAGTTAATATACTTCACTTTATGGGTGATCGAATGAGGCGTAATCCGGCCACCACAAAATAATTAATCAGTCATAAATGTACTTGACCATAGAATTTAAAAAAAAAAAAGATTCTATATTTCCAAATATGGAAATTCTTCAAAATAAAATACAATTATACTACGAAATTGATTTCAAAATCAGTCGTTTGTCTCGATTTTGGCCAGCAGTATTGCTCAACATGAGTGTTGCGAAAGTTTTAAAACGTGTCCTGCTTTTAAGTTTATTATGCTTATTTCCCTATTAGTAGAGTCTATAAATCACACATAACATTATTTAAATTTTGATTCATCCCATGGAAAAATAAAAGAAACTTATCAGCATCGCCCATACTTATCGATCTGGCCAGAAAATGGCGTGACAACAGTCACTTCAAACTTTACTTTAGTCACAGCTGCCCGAGGCGTTTTGGCGGAACGGTTAGCACGCGGGCCTCCCAGCCCATAGCTCCCAGGACCGAACCCAGCCGCCGACGTTTGATGGAAACACATTAAAATAACTTAAAATTTCAGCATAGAGGGGAAAATGGGCGGAAAAGTATGTGGGGAGCGTTCGCCGGCGGGCGCCCCGTGTATTTAGAAATTTTTTTTTAGGAAAGTTTTTAAGCTTGAAATTAAGCTTGCTATGTCAAGCTTAATGCAAGCTGGGCAAGTGTAAACTAGAACACTTGATTCAAGCTTGCATTAAGCTTACACGCTTGAAATTTTAAAGCTTAATTCAAGTTTATTGACTTGATAAATCAAGCTTGCTGCAAGTTTGCTGTGCTGTCTGGGGTATATATGAAAATTCCACTGAATACAGAGTGTCCTTTTCTAAATCATTTAAATGAAGAACGGTTGAAAAATCTCAAATGTTTAATTTTTGAAAAAAAAATAAAAAAAAATCAGAAGCTCTAGAATCAAGCACAGTTCAGGATTTTCCTCTTTTAAAGTATGAGAAATATTCTTATCAGCCTATAGAGGTTTGGGCTGTAGGGAGGGAATCTTTAAATGTGCTTGAATACACTGGCGTAGCCAGGATTTTGTTTCAGGAGGGGCACAGAGAGTTTTGTCCAACTAATTAATATTCTAATTAAATTATTAATTAATCTAATTTAATTATTAATTAATCTTAAATTAAAAAAAATATAATTATTAATTATAATTAGAAATAACATTCTAAGTACTAATTATAACTAAAAATAAGATTCTAATTGCTAATTCTAATTATAATATTACTTAATTAGTCATTTCACAAAAATATCCTTAAACATCCCTAGTAGCACAACTAGTTCAAAAACGTTCAAATTACGTTGGAAACACGTTTTTTGACGTTAAAAAACGTGTTTTAAACGTCTTTTGGACTAATTGTGCTACTAGGGATATGTTTAAAGATGCTACTTAGTATTAATTTCGCGAGTTAATTAATAATTCTTCAGTATAATTATCTGTAGATAGATGCTTATGTACCGGTTTGTCTGGAGATTATCTCAACAAGATAAGATTTTTTTAAATCCAGGCCCGTATCTGCTACTATAATAAGTCTTATTCTATAATAAATATATCTAAGGGAAGATACTGAAAAGAAAACTAAATAAATGATTTTTAATTCTCAACGACCGTAGTAAAAAATATTTCTATGTAAAATTTTTTTGTTATAAACAGGAATTATATCAATCTATCCCAGATTTTCAATCAGCTCATTTGCAGCTGCATATAACTAATACATACAGGTTGATTCAAAATTAGTGTGACCAATTTTGAAAGCGTATAATTATTTACGGTAAATTTTAATTTACCACCAGTTTTATTTTAAAAATTAAACCTTTAAATTACCAATCGAACTACTTTTATTAGTGGGAGTAAATTTTGGCTCCGAAATTAAATCCTCAAACCCGAAACGAAATTTTTAAGCTTTTGTAGGATGATTGCTCAAATTCTGTTATAAATAAAGCATTTAAAATTTAGAAAAGGCATTTTTCTAATGTATAACTATCTAAACTTTGAAAAGAAATAAAATTTGACTGGCAATCAAGAGCTCCAAGGGGGCAATGTGGACGAAAGGAAGTTCTTGGTGAAAAAGAAAAAAAAAAAAAGAAGCTGAAAAGACTTATCGTTGTAGAAAATCCTCTTCCTCAAAGAACTTTAGAAAAGAAACTACAGGTATTCCAGTCGACAATTTGTCGTGAGATAAAGAAAATTGCCTATAAAAATTGAAGAAACTAGTTTGTCATCAAATATCTGCAAACACTGTAGAAAAACGAAGAAAACATTCTGTTATTCACAACTGGCAAAAGGAGGTTCAATTTCGCGCCCTTGGGTTCTTGGGAGAAATAAACTAATTAATATTATTTGATAACTTTAATATAACGAATTAGGTAGTGCATTAATAGTTCGCTGTTATATTTGTCTTTAATTTGCACAAACGGCAAAATTTATAATATTCTACCAATGAAGCCATTGACTTTTATATACCCATTAGCTGAAATTTCGGGCTCGGGCTTCGGCACCCTGCATAAGTACAAAGTTTTAACGTACAATTTAAAAAACAAAAGATGAAAATAGGTCTGTTTAATTGTTTAACTTAGAAGAAAAATATATTTAATAGAAAGTCACATTTTAATGAGCAACTTAATGTCTTATTTTAGAATCAGAAAATAAAGGTATTAAGCTCCGATTTTCCAGATTAATTTCAAAGCAAAACTGCTGTTCTCATTGGTTGCGGTTTTAAATTACAAAGAAAAGCACTTAAGAATATTTAAATTTTTTTAAAACTGTGAGTAGTAAAAATATTAAGAAGAAAATATTATTGAGATTAATTTTTATTTAAAAAATACAGACTTAGTGGACTGTGGATAGACCTTATTTAGCCGTGAGCCGGATATCCGAAAGAGAAGTCGGATATCCGGTGATATTTCGGATATTAATAAATTAGCCGAATATCAAGTGCATCCCTAGATATTTCAAATACTATTCATTTATTATTCTTTACCAGAGCATATAAAATACTATTAATAAAGTTTTATAAAACTTTGAAACAGAAAAACAAATTACAGATTTACCCTCTTGTCAGTTGAAAGAGTGGGTATAAAGGAAACATTTCTTAAATTACATATTAATGAAAATATATGATAATACAAATTTTTCAACATACATAAGAAGATATTATGCCGTATGTATTATGTCATCGTTTATATTATCATTTAAAAACACACAATGAAATATTGAGTATTTACTTTGGTTTCTTTTCCTGATGTGCTTTCTGAAGTTTTCTGGAAATATCTGTTCATCTATGGCTTTTTCCGCTTCCTGTAGATTTGAGTCTTTCATTGTTAGCGGGCTAACTATGTATAATTTTTAGAATTTTATTAAAATTTTCTCCTATACTTCTACTCAACGGGCACTTTCTTAATACCATAATCTCTATTCGAACCCACCAACTGGACAGAGCAAAACACAAGTCAAAAAGACACGAGCGTCTGAACCTTGGGAATGATGGGGAAAGGGCCAGCTTGTGCCCCTCCTTGTAATTTTATCGTTAGTAGAAAGTAATATTTTTGTATACACCATAGTTTAAAAATACCACAGGTGGCCATGAAAGCTGATAACACTTGGCGATACATACTTCACAGCAGGGGCGTAGCCAGAAATTTTTCATGGGGGGGGGTTATGACTACTGCAACTCATATATATGTATACGTGTGTGTGATAATGTAGTGAAGAATATACATTTTATATGGCAAAAAATTCCTCATGCGGGGGTTATGACCCCCCTAACCCCCCCCCCCCTTGGCTACGCCTCTGCTTCACAGGGTACAACGGTAACGAGCTGAGGTTATAGGGAAGGGGAAATTTTTAGTATCCCGGGAGTAGGATATATAGTATTGCCCAGATGTATATTTTCCTGGTGTGTAGGCGTGTCGAAAGTCACCTCGGGTTAGTGATTAAAGGCACTTTTTAACCTTTTTATTGACTTGTTTTTCCTTCGTTCTCAATGTGAAAGGATCTAGAAAACATTTATCCGAAAGATTAGACAAATATCACACAACAAGGATTCTGAGACGATCCATTTTTACAAATTGCAATATATATAACAACTGAAAAAATTTCGGGGGGGGGGGCACGGGCCCGGTGCCCCCCCCCTGGCTACGCCAGTGTTTGAATACGTTGCTGCAATACCAACGACTGCACAGCAATCGGATTCATTCCGGGTAGTAAATGGGGCACCGGCATTTTTTGAGACTAAATCTAGTGAACACATTAAAACACTAAAAATATCTAGGAACTAGGATGTCGCTAGCGGTTTCCGAGGGGTGTCTATATTCAGAATTCCCCCACCTTCTGATGAGGTTCCAAATTGTGGCGGGAAATTCCGGGAAGGACGTATATGTAGCTCTAAGCGACACATTCAGGGACGCGAGCTGTCCTCTCCTGGCAAATAAATAAATAAATGTTCTAGATAGAAGCATACTACATAAAAAGCATGGGAGAAGAAAAAGGAACCCGAAGTAGGACAAAACATGAAACCTTCAGATCGGGGCGACAGACATTCTACATCGGAAACAGGATTTCATGCTGATATTAACGAAAATTTACGCATCTGAAATTAATACCGAGTATCCAGAATAGAACATATTTATTTCTAAAAAAGGTGCATTAGGATGATCTACTTTACCGTAATAATTTAACTGTAGCAACTAATTTACTTTTTTAACTACAAAATAAATAATTATGATATACTTATAAATAAAATTAATTAAGAGTTTTATTTTAAACTTTCTTTTGGATTATACCACACCAGTTCCGACCACTCAATATTCATGTTATTGTTAGAAAGCAGCCGTTTTTCTATTGAAAATAAAGGGTGCTCCCAATGGAATTTTAAATTCAAATAATTTTTCATCAATAGTTCGCCAGTTATCGACAGAAAAATATACTTCGTATGTTCCTAAACTTTCTGAGGACAGAGAAATCTTCTGAATGATGTTCGTCTTCCAGCTGAAGAGAAATTATTAAAAGAACATTGTTCTTGAAATAATTTCTCTTGTTAATTTTTCTAGGTGTAAAAAAAAAAAAAAATAATGTTTTGTTGACATTTATCATTCAGCAATTAGAAATGAATGCATGGAAAATATTAAATAAAAAAACAGTTTAAACTTTATTATAATAACTATAAGTATTTTTATCAAAGTTATTAGTTATTTTGTATTTTAAAAGTAAAATAGTTAATATTTAATGATATTTTAATCATAGTGATTAATCCTTAAAAAATAAAATTATTTGCGATTGTGAATAGCAGATCCATTTTAATTGCAAAAATAATTTAAGGAATTTGAGAAAAAAATGAATAGAGTCGAGCTGGCGCCCAGAATCTGTGGGACTTCTGGATAGAAGGTGAGTGCGTTACAAACTAAGCTACCTCGGCACAGACGATTGTCAAGCTTATTAGCATATAAGGCGAGTATGAATTTCAAAGGCTTTCTTATCGAAATCGATCCCCCCCCCCCCCCCAATTAGACGCTAATACTTTAGGGGGTGAACACCTAACGGAATATTATTATACAGAGCTTCGCCCAGAAATGAATCTCCGAGGTCGCGCATTCCCCTTGTTAGTGTAAAATGATAAACTAAGAAATCGTACAACAATCGTAAAATAAGGTTAGTGTTAAAAATTAATTGAAGACTAGAAGCACTTTAATGTAAGCTAACTTTATTTTGCAACAAAAATTTATAATATCCTTTAAAATTTCTTTTTTCTTCTGCTTCAAAAATACAATTTTCAAATGTATAAAAACATTAGTTTAGAAAGCGCACAATTTTTATTACATACATTAAAAGTTTTTCTTTAAAAAATATACACAACAAACAATAAACTAGTAATTATTTCACAAATCTTTTATCAAAAAATATGCAATACATTTTCATTCAATTTTTATACAAGTCTCATTACCAGAAAAAAAATGGATGGGCTTGAATTTTTATTTGATTCCTCAAAAATGGGACTTTGTTTTATATGAAGAATGTCTGCAATTAATAGTTTCGGAAGGAACAACATAACTTTTAGTGGATAGTTTAATGTTTATTTGTAGTAAAATTTGATCAGTCAGAAATATATTTAAATTAAACTCAGGTGAAAATATTAGCATGAATTAATTACAATACAAATAAGTGTATATTACATATAAACTTAGATAAATGTTAATGCATTTAAAAATGAAGCTGTTTTGACGCATTTTAGAATTTTTATTGAAAGACATATGATGGAGCATATTTCAGTCAAATTGCATAGTAAAATAAAAGTGGGTTGCATAAACTTTCATGGGAGTAAATGAGATAAGATAAAAATTTAATAAACGACTGCATTACTTGCTATTTATAGATTTATCGATTTACAAATACAATTTTTGTGCATCATATTTCATACCGATATTAAAAAACTCTTGCATTACTTTGTGAATTATGTTAGTAGTAGTTAAATAGTAACAAATAATGCTACTGTACAGTACATATCTACGTACGCATCTATGAAAATGTAATGCACATCTTGAAAAATCCCCTTGGATAAATCTTACTTGCAACTGGATTATTTCAAATTTCAGTTATTTTTCTATATTGACACCTTACTTGCTTAATAAAAGAAAATTGAATTAATTATATTCAGAGCTTAAACTGCACTTTCTTATCTTTCTGTTAACAAGTGTTAGGTCAAAAAAATTTAGTATAATGGATAAAAAATTGCACAAGAATATTATAAGTTTCATTTAGCTTATGTTATACTTGTATAAAAAAATTGATGAAAAAATTTTATTCATGAAATGATACAAGTATAATTTAAAGCCAATGTAATTCTGAATTTACTCACAACACAGAATACACTTTTGTACATAACGCATAAAAAAACTTATTACTTAATTTTTACAAGCACATATTTACATACAAATTACGCCTTCCATAAAGAAAGAAAAATGCAACTGATTTACAAAGGCTTGGGTATAATTTCAATAGGTAAGCCTCTGATTAAAATCTATTTACAATAATCATTACAATGTAATCGTCATTCTTAAAAGCACCTCTCAAAAGCAAATAGAATCATCGCAAATTACAACATATCTATATATACATAGTTATCTTCTGGCACTTCCTTGCATCCAGCTGTAGGTCTTCAGAATATCTGTACATATATATCACAGTTGAAAAGTTTTGAATACATGATTTTCAACGTATATTCATAAACGTATATTTGAAAGGCATTTTGGGCGCGATTCTAAATAGATTGCCTTGCCAGTAAGTAGAATTTTCTTAAAACCATGATCGTTTTACTTTATTCAAACTGCTAATGAACGTCTCAAGAAATCCTTTACACATAATTTTTCTACATATTGAATGCTATTACAAACTATATTATAAGAGTTTTTGTTCAAAGTTCAGCCAGCTATGTCCATTGAATTACACGATACACCTAATGTATAAGAAAACAATATTGCCTATAACAACACAGCAACAATGCACTTTTCAATGAGTTTGATAAAGTTAAAACACCTTGTTATTTCAGTCAACTATTTCATAGTACACCATGGAACAAATGAAGCTGCCATCGCAAGTGGAGTAATAGAAGACTAAATTTAACAACCAAAACTAAATTAGATCAGTTTGTTTCATAACAAAGACAGAAAACATCATGGATTTAATCGGCGCAAAAGAATTTGGGAATAATCCTCAGCATTTAAACAAGAATATTCGTTCAGTATTTATCTCTTTTTCTGTTCTATTCTGAAATAAAAATTGCTTATTTGAATCCATAAAGCAGTTGTGGGCGAAAAAGAGTTTTGAGAAACTGCAAGTCCAATAAACTTATATCGACATGACATTATCATCATTTAATCTACTTAATTCCATGAAAACATATGACGTAAACCTAATAAAATTGTTCTTCGTAAAGTCAAACAGCTGTATCTATGACAGAATTTTAGAAAGTTAATATTATCCAACGGTTCAAGACGTTTCATCAATTCTCGAACATCCAACGAAGTCTGAATATTTTTTTTTTTTTTTTTTTACTCGATAATGTTTCAAGACATGTCAAAAAACAGTAAGTCTCTCCATAGTAAAAACTGGCAGGCTTCCTATAATAAACACTAAAAATTCGTTTTCGCGATTTGGCAACACTGCTTAATCGGAAAGAGGGCAATAACTGAAGAAGCTTAACGGCTATATGGATGGGAAAAAAAACTCTAGACATCATAATATGAAGCATAAGCTCAGCGTCGATGCATATTTGGCACGTTAGATTTGACAAAGATAATTTTCGCTTCTACGTATCATTACGATGACTAAGCTTTGTGCAGGAAACATGAAAGCAGCGGTAAGCAATTAAGGAATCTTGAGATATAAAAAAAATGATCTCGTTCATTGGTATAATTTTCTCTGCCTTCTCCTCTTTTCTTTTCCTGAAAAAAAAAATTACAGAGATTAGTTTTTAAGTACTATTGAAACATTACAGAAAATACATTATGATGTTAATGCAGCAAAATTCCACACAAAAATTTAGGGTATTTAAATTTTAAAAAGAAAAATATTGACACGTTCAAAGAGAAAAGACCGATATAATAAATGTAATATCGCACACTTCATTCTAATTATTTTACGAAGTATTAGTTCTGTGTTCAGAAAAAGTATTTTATTCCGAAGAAAAAAAAATTCTTTTTCGAAAAATTTGAAAATTTATACCGAATAAAAATTTGATTTTGATAAATCCAAAATAACTATAAATTATGCTCGCAGAAGATTTTAAAAACAGAAATTCTGACAAAACAGAAAGATCTAAACAAGTCTCGTAAAATCAGTAGTCTACTAAATCCGATATTTAAGGATTAGGCTTTTATAACATTGCAAATAGACGCAAAAGCTTCGTTATTCTGACGCAATACTGTAAAGATAAGAGATTTTAGAAGATGCCGATAATACAGCTAAAGTATTACTGCTATGTTTTGTATGAGGGATGCAACTTTAAAATTGCTGTAGGTAAACACTGAGCAAGTACTATGTTTTCAATTACCGATTAGCGGTATTCACGGCGAGCCTGAATATCGCTAATCTGATAAAATTCTGCAAGTGCAATCACGCGAGGAATTCTTTTCATATAGTATTTTGTAATTTTTAGAGTGCGTTTGTTCTTCACCTTGCCGTAATCTGTGGAATACGAAAGGGGGTGGGGTGGAAGTTACAACCCCTCCCTGTTGAAAAATTTTTAAACTACATAATTTTTTTATTTTTAATATAAAGATAACATTTTAACGTCCACAAACTTGACCCCTTATATGAAGTCTGCGTACGCCACTGGCCATAATACCGGCAGAATTCCGCAAATTCTTTCTCTATTTGCTGAGAATAACCCCCTCCGACTTTTATTAAACGAAGTTCCGCGTAGCAAAATACACGTACAACACTTTTGCCTAGCCCTTCGCTCGTCAAAACCCGCGTAATGGGAGTTTTTTCACTCAAAGCTTCTGTCCAGTTGAGTGTCATGAGCACTGTTTGTGACGAGGTGTGTAATGTGTGTTCCTAACTCGTATTCACCTTACATTTGGAGAAAACTGCCCCAAACTCCAGACCATTTGAACGGATCGGCAGCCGCGCAGAACACTGGACATTCAGACGTCAGCCATCTACTATGTTCGGAGTTTTATCCACTAGGCTACGACGGCGGCAATAAGATCAAGGTCACCTTGCATCTATAAGCTGGCCAGTTTTCTCATATCCTACTCTAAGAAAACTCATTTTTAATGCTTTATGAACGACTTCTCAGTGCTTTTAAACTGATAGAATCGCATCCTGTTTTCGCACTGCGAAAACTACCAAGAGATGCAGCTATCTTTGATTAAGGCAATGACACTTTCAATTTCTTATTGATCGAATTCGTATTGCATCTCTAGCATTTTCCATCTATACGCCTGGTTTCAAAAAGAAAAAAAGCTATCACAGATGACTTTTGCCTTGTTGCAGGACATAAACTACAGGGCGAAAGTGATTCACGTGTATTTTGTAGGCCGCAGAGCTGTTGTGTACTGCAACCTTAACTCACTGACTTAAGACAGTTTATTGAAGTGAACAGAAAAAAAAATTATTAAACCAGAGTAACTTTAAAATGTAAGCGTAGACGTTACATGAAGCTACTGATAAAAATAATTTATTACCAATATAAAATGAAATATTAAAACAAAAATTCGGTATCATACGTTATTTTCTGTGACAATTATTTAAAAAATTGCATTTCATAACATCCATTACTAAGCAAAAATGTAACAACTTTTCACAAGCATGCATACACAAACAAAGTTTAAAAATGCATGCATTAAAAAAAGAGAATGAAAACAGAGATCAGTTGAAAAAGAAGAGACAAAGACTACAGTCAAGCAAAGATGCAAAGTGCAACATTCAAGATATTTGAAATGAAATTGAAAAGGCGAATAAATAAAGATCACCGGAAAACTAGCATCAAATCTTTACTGAACGATATAACTTACCTCAACCACATTTTAAAAAATAATTTGCTCTAATAATTGCAGTTTCCATGACATTATTTCACCCAAGAAACTTGCCAAGGTGAAAGTGGCAACAGAAACAACTATTCTTAATTTCTAAAAGATGCAGTGATAGTGGTCGATTCTCCTCTTTTAAGACTTTTTTTTTTAGGAAATCATGCAACTATTGAACAGTTTTTTTTTTAAATCGAAGTGCGCTAGAGACTAAAACATTTAGAATGCCTTTTAACCCTTTGAGGCGCAACACTTTCCCAATGCTGAAAAAGTGCAGCCGTTGCTCGACTTAACTACCACCAAGATGGCAGACGATCGAAACGTTCATCGCGTGCCACAGATCTAGAGACCCTACAGATCTAGACCGTGCCACAGATCTAGTTTTTTGACGACAGCTGGCTGTGCCGGTACAGCCAGCTGTCGTCAAAAAGGGTCTCTAGATCTGTGGCACGCGATGAACGTTTCGATCGTCCGCCATCTTGCTGGTAGTTAAGTCGAGCGATGGCAACGGCTGCCCTGTTTTCATCATTGGGCAATCTATCGAGCTGTTCTCGCGTTCTTCCATTTTTCAGCAAATGTCAGTGCTGTTAAAAATGATCTTTTTACGGGAAATGACGTGCTAAAAAGGTAAAAGATTCTCGTGAAGCTCTGTCACCCGCAACTATTTTTATAGATATCAAATCTATTCTTCGTGACTGGCAACAGTCAAAACTTCAGAGTTACGTGTTCCTAGAGCGGGAATACTGCGCGTTAAAGGGTTACCGCGTTGTACTGTGAACCATTATAAACAGGGAACCTACAGGAGCTGCGAAACACTCGAGAGAAAAATGTTAATCATAGGGAATTTCGCAATAATTCATTAAACAGGTAACACTTCGAGCTATTTTTGAAGGCAATTCTTCTGTTTATGAATTTCTGAAAGTTGCATGAGACATCTAATTTAACTGTTAATATTACTTTATAGTGCAGTTAGTGAAGAAGCATTATTTATTTTTTTGAGTGTTTAACAACGTTAGTTCTTAAAAGTTGATCAAAAGTCCTGTGAAGACTACTCTTCAAAAACACTTTTAACGCTTTTAGAATAATAAATGAGAAATTACCAATCTATTCTCTAACCAAGTTTTAATTTGCGGTGAAAATCAGGACAAATAATTTAACTTCGTTGTAGTTATTCATTCAAATTTTACAAAGTCTCATTTTGCCTAAATTGAAGGGAATAACGTCTTAATTTTCCTACAAAATTACTAGTTGTTTTGAACAAGATACGATTATACACACTGATCATACTGAATAAGCGTAAAAAACGTAGAGCACCGATAAGAAAATTAAAATAGCAGACCGGTTTCGGCCTGTATGACATGCCGTCGTCAGTGCTAGAATGAGAACAGAAAAATTTTTCTCCGTTTATATAGAGAAAGTTGGGATTAAGGATAGCGTTTTCGTGAGCCAATAGAAAAGCAGGTATACAAAAGAGGGTTTTATGAGGACCAAAAGGAAAGCACGAAATTAAGGTAACCGAGAAAGGGATTTCCAACATTCAGAAAGGTGGGGAAGCAGCGAAATAAACGTCAACAAGACTATTTATGCTGTTGAAAGCTTCATTTCTTATTGGTGCTCTTACGTCATATTTTAACTCTCATTTACTTTCTGCACCAAGCTACGTTTTCGAGCTTACTGAATCATATTGTACCTATTGTGCTGAAATTATTAGGAAGTGCGATACCCTAAATGCTAGATTTCCGGATTTTATTGAGTGAGAACGGAAAAACTGAGGCATTTTGTAGTTTTGTTCTGTCCGTTTGGACATTCACTTACGCCTATTGCACCTTTTGCCGAACCAGCCTTTGTCGCATGCACACTGTTTGTCGTGGCAGTATCCATTGATACATTTCTTCTTACAGCCTTCTGCAAACCATAATTTTAACATTATTCAGAAAAAAGCAAATTGAATAATAACAAATGCAGCCATGCACACAGAGGGGGCACCCAACAATTCGCTGAAATCTCCATGTTAACCAATGAGAGAAGCGTCTTCAACGCAGTGTATCGAACTGATATTTAATGTTTTCCCTTTTTTTCCCCCCACAGGAAATTTTATGTTTTCCGCCATGCAATTGGTATTTTTGTATGCCATATTAGTAAACCAACTTTTCAAATTGACTCTTTACCAATTTCAGTAGAAAGACCACGGAAGTAGTCAGGGGAGTACGTGTACTCCCCTACTTTTTATTTGAGCTTATACGTACTCCCACCAGAGGATGCCAAAACCTTCTTTTGGATGTAGTAAAATTTTCATTTTGTAACTGCGCATCAAAAAGAGAAGCCAAAATGAGCTTCCTGGACTCCCTAAGCAGAATTTAAGACTTAAATATATCCTTAAAACAATAGAAATGTCACCTTGTGAAATGCGCTCTTAGCCAAACATTGTAGTCCCAAATAGTTGAAAAAGAAAATTCGGTTAGCAAGGGAACCGATACAAATTAGAAAGAAAAAAACATAGTAATCCAGTCATTTTGACATTGGAATTGTTGACATCGGTAGATTGAAAAATTATATTTTTCTCGAAGCTCTGTTAATCAAAATTACATTGCTTTTACAATAAAAAAATAATCACAAAGTAATGACTTAATAAAAAATTAAAATTAATAATTTGATAAATGTAGAAATTACTAATTAAAACTAAACTAAATACCCATATTTAAGTTAAATTTCTTAAAAACAAGCGTCCCGACTTGCTTTCTTAAAACAACCCCACTGTGAAAGAAATGAACATTTCCAGGGAAAAACAGACAATATTAATAATCGTGGGCATTGTTTATAATTGGCAGAAATTGGCATGTAACACTGATGGGGGGGGGGATGTTTCCTATTATAAAAATATTTTCAAATACGTGATATGTATCCGATTTTTTAGAGGGGGGCACTTGTCCCCCTATTCCCTAGTCTATACAGAGTATAAATTAATTCCTCATAGATTAACACGAGATTTCATTTTCGCTTCGATGGGTGGATATTGATTGGTTTTAATAATGGTTATATAGTGGGAAAAAATCATGCAAATTATGAACACTTTAAAAATAAACCAAGCCGGAGATGCCAGACAATTCAGAACGCCTCTTTAAAAACAAACCAAGCCGGAGATGCCAGACAATTCAGAACGCCTCTTTAAAAACTGCTGTAAGCACAACTACGAATGATAAAGCTGTAAGAGTTATGGAAACTAATAAATACTGTTAAAGGTTATATTATGCTACTCAGCTAAATGAGTCGTTATTTTTCGAAACTTGCAACCCGATTTTGCGTTCAATAATTTTTCTGAAGGTTTCTTTAGTGATATAGGTCGAACGTTTGTAAGAATACATATATCAGCTTGTAGAGAAACTTTTTTTTTTTTTAACATCCTTATAAACGACAGAAATGGTATAAAAAAAATTCTTCAGTGTCATCCATAAAAAAAGTGTCAGAAAATATTTTTTCCCAAACGAAAATTCATAAGAACGCCTGAGAAAATATATATTCAAGGGGGGAAAAAAATTACAGGAAAACTGACTGCAGATTTTTATGCTGAGTGAAGTGGAGATTTTTCAGCATGTCTTCTCATTGTCGATATGTCGAAATATCTCCTAAAATAATTAACTCGCATTGTAGATGAAGAGTAAACTATTGAAATATGAAAATAAAGAATAATGATATCGATCAGGCTGCTGAATCAATAGATCGACGGAATCTCCCCCCCCGCTTTCTTGTCAAATAAAGGGGGGGGGGACACTTGCCGACAAGCATTCGCCACGACAACGGCCCGAAGGTTTTGGCCATTCTATTACGGAGGCACCCAATGGGCGGCTAACATTACCCTCTATGGCGGAACGGACGAATTAACGCCCAAATCTGGAATCAAACCCGGACCCAAGGTGTAACAGAATGGTTCTAAAGCCACTACACCACCTGGGCGGCTCGACAGAAGAGAGTAGGAAAATTCCATATACATCGCACGATAAATTTCTATTTCGGACTGATCTAAAGTTTTTTTTTTTTTTTATGTTCGTTCCTCCACGAAGAATAAAAGTTTTAAGTCAGTTATAATTAGAAATATTGTAGAATATGCCTGCTGAAGTCGATACTTTGATTATTAAAAATTGATGCGTCCAGCTTTAACACAAGAATTAAATAGCAGAGGAAGACGAGATTAAATATTTACTTCGACATTTTACGGTAGGCAATGTATGATGAAACCGGATTTAATATCATTGTAAACGTCATGCAATACATATAGTACAAAATTTATAAACTCTTTAGTAAAAAAATTCATACATTAAAGTAAAAAATAAATAAAAACACCCACCACCGTTTGTTAATGGCAAGTTTTCTGCTGGAGTTTGACACTGGTTGCCAGTGAAGCCTCTCCGACATCGACATCTGTTGATGCCAACGCAACGGCCACCATTTAGACAGGGCACAGCGGCACATTTACCTACATAAGAATTAGAGAGTAAATATAAATACTTCAAAATTTGTTGCAGCAAAAAATTCCCAATCTACCTTTCACAATGAACAGACATTTGCGGACTGTATAGTAAGGCAGGGTTGCCAGATCAAAATTCCTGAAAATAGCCAAACGGCTTCTTAAAATTAGCCAAAAATAGCCACTTTGATTACAGCGCCATCTTTTGAATTTTCGAGAAAACTTTTAAAAAGTTTAGAATGTAGCATAGATGTTCTTCACAAGCGCATTTTTGTGGTTAAATTAATAACAATAATAATAAAGATTAGTAGATTAGATCGCAAAAATAAAGAGTTATTACTCAGAAAATTTTTAGCGCTAGAAACAAGCAAGGACCGTGCACAAGGCCCCAAGACAATATGCACTATACAGTATACTTTCAACGCACGAGACCAGAATGATAAATCAGGTAGAATGCATCGATTAGGAGACACTTTCCTTATGTAAGAGCGGAATGATAAATCGAATTGAATGCATTGATTAGGAAACACTTTACAACGTTTGAGAGGGCTTCACCCCCCCCCCCCCCGGAAGAAAATCGAAATAATTATTCATTTGCTTGCTAAATTTACTCTCGTTATTAACTGAATAACAAATTATATTTTTACATTCTCAGAAGTTTTTAACATTTATTAAATGATGCATTTTTATGAAGAGTATATATTCGCCAACAATCACAGAATCCAGCTATAATTAGCCAAAAAACAAGTGGCTAAAATTTTGTTTTTCTTTTTAGCCAGCAGCCTCAGAATTTAGCCATAATTAGCCAAAAAACGAGTGGCTAAACAAAATTTTTTCTTTTTAGCCAGCAGCTTCTGAAATTAGCCAAAATGGCTAAAATTAGCCACATCTGGCAACCCTGTAGTAAGGTTGTAACGAAAGTTTCCCACCACAGCAAATATCGTCTGCCTAAATAGTTAGCATTGGCGTGTTTGCTCACATTTTATCAAACGATTTTTGGCATTTGAAAGAAAGAGGCTTGCTTTAGAACATCGTCGTGATTTCTGTTGTGAATCTTAAAAACTTTTGTTATCACATTAAGGTGTCTGAAATGGAACTATCACACTACCAGATTAGGGCCATCATTTGCTTACAGTTCTGTTGCAAAAAAAAAAAAAAATCAGTTTCAGAATTTCAAAGACATGTGTACAGCTTTAGGTACTACTGTTGTATCATATGAAACAATGAAGATTTGGTACCGTAAGTTCAAAAACAAGGACCATGACATTCAAGAAGCAGAGCGCTTTGGTCGGCCTGCTGATGTTGATGAGGACAGCCAAAGAGAATTTGTTGAAGATCAGTTTTCAACCATTCGAGACATGAGCTGACTCGAGCATACTAGGGGGAGAACGTTCGTTGCAACCTAACACAATACGTAAGTAAAAGAATGAAATGAAAAATCAAATGAAAAAGCGAAAGCTTCAGCGTGAGGTTTAATTGTAGAGAAAAAATTATAACGTTTATGGTCCAATTTTCTCTATATTTATAAGTCTTTACTTTTAGAGGGGGCATCTTAAATTGGATTATTTTTGGATTAACCTTTTCAAACCCGATTAATCAATTTCTCTTTGAATTAAACATTTTTTATAAAGGAGATTAAATTACTAATTTAAAAAAAAAGTGATATTAAAAATACCAATTACTAAATTTTTGCGGAAAATTGGTTTTTCTTTTTTTGCACAAATTAGGATATCCATCCTGTTTTGTCCAAAAAAAGTTACAAATTTTTGTGTCCACAGTCGTGGACTCAGGGTCTGAAAGGATTAAATTAAAAATTTGTAACTAAAGAAATAGTATTTTCTCAATCCATTTGCCGAGTGTCATGTGTCCCAAATTGAAATTCAATTGATCAATGACTGAGCTTGAGTGAGACGGCAATTGAGAAATTCAACTTTATATTTACGCTATTAGAAAGCTAAAATCAATCATATGAAAAAAAGTTAGAATTAGAATGCATACGATCAATGAACGTTTAATTTTATGTAATTTAGTTTTATATTTTTCAAAACTACTGGCCAGAATGGAAATAACTATTTACGGAGGTTCAAAACACACCGATCCGTTCAATTCTTTACAATGGTCGCCGCTTATTTCGGTCAATGATTTATCCGGCGAGCCGCTTTCCGATGAAAATTGAACGAAACAAAATTAAAAAGAAAAATAAATGTACACATGTATATTTTCACTTCTTTATTCTTAAATAAGAGCATACCTTAAAGTATTAACTAAGTTCATATATTACGATTTAATTTACTTCTTTTTAAAGTCTTATTTCCTAGAATTTCAAAATGAACCAATATCAAAATGATAGATTCGGTTCTTTAAGCTGGCTTTTCTTCAGTTTTCATAATTTATATTAGAATTTCTCAGAAAAAAATTGCTTTTAGAATATAGCCATAAATGGAAAGTATTATCTTATGTCTAAATGAAAACTATTCAATCGGGACTTTTCGATAATTAATATAGTATATACCATAACATTCAACTAACGAAACAAAATGACAGTTTGTGGAATATACAATCAAACTAAAATAATAAATTGTACATCAAGTCACGAAATTTCAAGACATTTTATATATACTATAAAAACTTGTGTGGCATATCAGATACAGTTCACTTTTAAAAACATCGCATTTTTTGGGGTGCTTTTTTCAAAAAACCAAATAAATAGTTAAATTATAGGACTTCATAGCTAGAATGAGAGTTCACAACTGAATTTACCTATTACTTTAATTTTACGAACAAATACTTATTTTAAATTTATATTTAACAATTCTCCATAGAACTCACTGTATTCACATCTCGGGCCAAAGTAGCCCCTTCGGCACTCACATGTGTCCTTCTGTATGCATTTACCTCCATGCATGCATTTTTGGCGGCACATACCTGGAACAAATAATATAATTTTGTAATACAATGACACTATGTTGTAGTTTTTGGAACATTCATTTTCGGATTTGTGTGCTTGGTTTAAAGGATCCGCGTATAAATCCTCGTAGAAACCAAATTTTAAATCAATGGATGAGTGGGAATTCAACCGGGGCCGTCGCTAAGTAACGGGCCTGCTTATGAGTTGCCATCGCTAAAAATGAGTTTTTCATTGAGGCCTGTTTTCTCCAGTCACACAGTGTTCTATTTTATTATTCTAAGTATTATAAATGTTATATTATTTTATTATTTTAAAACAATTTTTTTATACTTTTGTCGTACTAAAGAACTTTAGATGTAAGTAATCGTTTTGTGAATCTTGCGCCATTTTCTTTCATGAAAATTTATCCTAAAATTCGAACATTTTGCTCTGAATGTAAAGGTGACTGAACGCTTTTATAATGTATTTAGAAATTCTAAAAATATGTATGTAAATCATGTTTAGTGAATAATTACTCATGTGTTATTTATAAATAAATTATTTTAATCAGAAATCGTATTACTTGAGTAGTTTTTATTCTTGTAAGTAAGCATGATGTTGTGATACTATTTAGACAATTTAATTTTGCCAGTTGAAAATGTTATTTATCAGTTATATATGCCTTGATTATGTGATTAAGACTTACATCTGGTACAGTGCAGAAATACAGTAAATTATAAATTATTGATTTTTGCCCGTACAGAAACTTCAAATGTAGTTAATATTTTGTACAAGTGTTCATTATGCTTGCTCAATTCCAAAGTTCGATTGAGAAAGTGACAAAAGAATAATATATACTACATGAAATGTCTTTATTAAAGAATAATTCAGGGATCGCGCTATAGAGCGTATTTTATCAATTTTCTCCAATATACAGGATATCCCGAAAACACTGAAATGAGTTTTAATACATCATTTGTTAAAGATTAATTTTGAATTGTTTCAAATAACGTAGGAAGTACGACTACGTTCATGAAATATTCATTATAAAAATGTCTTTCTCATTTGTGTATTTAGTTATTTTAAAGTATATTAAATATCCACTTGTGAAACTAAAATAAGCAATCGTGAATCATGAGAGTAAGCGCTACTTTGTTTTTCCTTCAAATTATATGCATCTATTTTCTTTATGTAAATATGTATCATTGCAAACAAATTAATCATGAGTTCGTACTTGAATTAGTAACACAATTACTACTTAAAACTACATTAAGTAACGTTTGAAAGCACTGGGAAGCTTAAGAAATGCCTGATGTATACGTGAAGACTCGAGCATCCGTAGGCCTCTTTGGATGGCTCATCAAAATATACGCGCAGGCCCGTTACTAATTGCGAAGGCCCCGATTCAACCCACGATGCTTAAGCAATTAGCGTTGAGGACGATAGTCCCTTAACCTTTAAGCCACTGGCTCCCCTAATGACACTAGCTTTACATAGGGAGAAAAAAAAAAGAGACAAAAGGAGGAAGTGAAAGTGAGGTAAAACTGTTCTCTTATATAATGCTGTATTCACCAAACATCAAACCTCTGAGTTAACTCAGCAGAGCGAGTTTCTTCAAAAGTATGGAGAAGATTTTATTCATCATGACAAATACAAAAAGGTTATCATGACATCTGACCAATACAATTTTCGCGTTGTCGTTGCCACGATGAGTTAAAGCGGCCATTAGGTTCGGAAGTCTGAGAGTTTGGCGAATACTGCTGTTAGTCAAGGCCGGGTTACCCATTAGGCTCAGTAGACATTTGTCTATGAGCCTCGACCCTTTTAGAGGCGCCGTGCAAGAAAACCAAAATAATTAAACATTAATATCAGTATTTAGAAGCTAAATTTAGAGTTTGGGAAAATAATAGTGATAATTAGTGACTCTGCACATTAAAAATCTGTCGACATTCTTAACCCTTTAAGGCGCAGTGATCCCGCTCTGGGAACACCAAACTCTGACGTTTTGACTGTTGCCAGTCACGAAGAATACATTGGATTTCTATAAAAATAATTGCGGGTGACATAGCTCAACGAAAATCCTTAATTTTTAGCACGTCATTTCCCGTAAAAAAATGGTCACGATTATTTTCAACAGCACTGACATCTACTGAGAAATGGAAGAATGCGAGAACGGCTAGACAGATTGCCCCATGCTGAAAAAAGGGCAGCCGTTGCCATCGCTCGACTTAACTACCAGCAAGATGAACGTTTCGTTCGTCCGCCATCTTGCTGGTAGTTAAGTCGAGCGATGGCAACGGCTGCCCTTTTTTCAGCATTGCGAAAGGGTTGCGCCTCAAAGGGTTAAGTCATATCTTAGTTGAGATACTAATTAATATTTGCTGCAAAATTGTAATTATACAGCAGAAGTTTTAAATGTAATTTTATGATATCCACTTGCATGAATGTGATGTAATACTATTTATTTTTAGTACTTATTCGTCGTGTTTAGAACCATGGGCACCCATAACTATAGGCGGGGAGGGGGCCCTGGTCCCCTCCCTAGCTCTCCGTAAAAATATACACTCCAGTATTAATTTACGTACGAGTGTAACTTAGATGTGATTTATCATTAAAACGTAGTATCTTAATTAGGCAGGGACCATGACTTGCCCCCCTCTACAAACAGTCATATGAGTGCCCATGTTTAGAACTGGATCTACCGAAGGGTCTTTTGTATAAAAATCCATTGAAATGTCTACCATCATTTTTCAACTGAGCGAGCGAAAATTAAAACATAATTGAGGGCCTCTAGTTTTATTGTCTAGAGATTCTGATGGGGTTTAATCCGTCTCCAATAAATTATTGGTGTTTTCAAGAATCCCCCCCCTCCCTTCTCCTGATTACCCATTTAGCCAGAGGCAACTTGAAAACTGTTGAGCGAAAACTTTATTTCACTACCATCTTGATCCCCTTTCTGGATTAACCGAAATTCATTAATATAAGAATAGATCTGATTTCTATAAAAATAGTTGCGGGTGACATAGCTCCACGAGAACCCTTTACTTTTTAGTACGTCATTTCGCGTAAAAAATGATCACGATTATTTTTAACAGCACTGACATCTGCTGAAAAATGGAAGAATGCGAGACCAGCTGGGTAGATTGCCCATGCTGAAAAAGGGCAGCCGTTGCCGCACAGCAGCTGTCGCAAAAGGGTCTCTAGATCGTGGCCGCGTAACGTTTCGATCGTCGCCATCTTGGTATTAAGTCGAGCGATGGCAACGGCTGCCCTTTTTTCAGCATTGGGAAAGGGTTGCGCCTCAAAGGGTTAAGTAAATCTCAAGTGGTCTCTGCATTCTCTACAAGACGAAGATCAACGGCACATCCACAGACTGAGAACCAACCCCCCCCCCCCCCCCCAAGAAGAAATCCCGTGTCGTATCACAAAATACAGACTTCGGGAAACGAAACGAGGCGAGGCGATAACGCCCTCAATGTTATCGCTGCTTGTTCAATCATAGGCAGTCTCTGCAAATAGCTCCTGGAGCCGGTCTGCAGCGGTTCCCAAACTTTTAACATTGTGCCTTTCCCCCCCCCCTCCAACAAAGGATAACTTGCGATGCCGCCTTCCCCCCCCCCTTTCACATTTCTCGGCATACATACAGGTTTTCATTCTTCAACAATGAATATTGAGTCTACTCTTTTACTCATTAACGTTACCGGTAAAGTTTGAATAAACATTTTAACGGAAAATATACATTTTTGGAGTTAAAATAAAAACATATAAGATGACTTTTCAAAACATGAATTATCACTTGCTCTTTACCCGTTTTTATAGCGCCTTCCCTTCAAACGCTCTGCGCACCCCACCGATTGGGAACCGCTGCAGTATTGTATCAGCATCTCCTAGATATAGAAGGCCCGAGAACAGAAGCTTTTACGTCATTACTAGGTCTTCTAAGATGACGTCGTCACTTTCGTAGTTTTACTTTCACAAAGTAAAACTATTTAAAATTTCTGGTAGATGCTAACAAATACGGAAAATATCTTAAAGATAAAAATTTTAATGCCTTTCTGATAAAAAATAATTTATTACGATCTATTTCTATATCATTCGATCTATTTCTATATTTACATAATTAGTGGCAGTTAAAATTTCCCCATTTGCCGTAAAATTAAGTTGTCTATCTTAAATCACGAGGGAGTAAATTCACAGCAAACTTTCTATTGTTTTACTTTGTGAAAATAAATGTCTGATGACGTCGTTCTAGTGGATCTAGTAATGACGTAAAAGTTTCTGTTCTCAGGCATTGTTATCTAGGAGGTGTTGATTGTATTCATAAAATCGCATCTTAACCCTTTATCGCGCAGTGTTCCCACTCTGGGAACACCAAACTCTGACGTTTTGACTGTTGCCAGTCACGAAGAATAGATTCGATTTCTATCAAAATAGTTGCGGGTGACAAAGCTCCACGAGAATCCTTTACTTTTTAGTAGCACATCATTTCCCGTAAAAAAGATTTTTTTTTAACAGCACTGACATCTGCTGGAAAATGGAAGAATGCGAGAACAGACGGATAGATTGCCCGATGCTGGAAAAAGGGGCAGCCGCTGCCATCACTCGACTTAACTACCAGCAAGATTGCGGACGATAGAAACCTTCATCGCGTGCCACAGATCTAGAGACCCTGGCTGTGCCGCACAGCCAGCTGTCGTCAAAAGAGGGTCTCTAGATCTGTAGCACGCGATGAAGGTTTCTATCGTCCGCCATCTTGCTGGTAGTTAAGTCGAGCGATGGCAACGGCTGCCCTTTTTTCTGCATTGGGAAAGGGTTGCGCCTCAAAGGGTTAACACACGATTACCTCTAAGCTACTTTTTTTCTTTTGATTAAAAAACAAAATTGGAGAATACAACACAATATCTGAAGGTCTCCTCGATATCTTACCAAGAAGACCAAATTTCATTTTTTTAAACAATGACTTCATGAGAAGACCATTTACCTCCTTCACAGTGCGGTCCTATGTATCCCTCCAAACACGAGCACGTTCCCGGTGCTGTACACACTCCGCCATTCATGCACTTCGGATAACAAAGAGCTGAAAAAACGCAATAGGGAAATCATTAACGCGTTTAATATGAACACTTGCAACATTAATATATTTGTTAAATGCATCAGAATTCTAGAGAAACTATTTCTTTATCCAGTTATCACGGTAGTCAATGTACATGTCCAATACCAGAAGTACATAGCATTTTCATTGTCATTATGAAATCTGCAATTAATAGAGCACGACAATTAAATTAATTTGGGGAGGCTAATTAAACCGAATATACCTTTCAAGACATTATGGCAACGAGGCCGCAACTAGAGGAGGGCAAGCGGGGCACGTGCCTCGGGTGCCAAAATACTTTATAGTTCCAAAGAAATGGGGTGCCAAGATTAAGCTCTGCCCAGGCGCCTTGCCGAGTCGGGCGCTAAAATTAAGCTTTGCCTAGGGTGACGTGAACTCTAGTAAGCGGCACTGTGTGGCAGACTTTTCCCCATCAATTCGAAAAGATATTACCTAACTAAACCTAAGTGTCCATTTCAATGGGCGCCATTCGAAGATAGAAATATTTTATTCCCTAATACTTGATCAGTGTATTCTTAGGACTATTGTTAGGAAAAAAACATTTTTATCTGCAGCTTAGTTTAATTAGATACTAGTATAAGCTTATATTATCGATGCAGCTCACATTTCTTGTGGAAAACATTTCTCATTTTCCGTACAAATGGTCACAACCCATTTATATGCGTTAGAGAATTTTAAGCGTTCGCATTTTTTTAAAAATGATCACTGGAGTCATCATTAGCAAAATACTTTAATAAATTTAGTTAAAGTTATTATCTCCATTTCTCAAAATTAGAGTCTCTATAAAAAATGTGATTACGTGCAGTGGCGCACCCAGTATTTTAGTTTAGGGGGGGCTGGGCTATAAATACTGCTGAACTCGATTATAGTGACCTCAATTATAGTTGTAACTCTCTTATAACGTCAAAATATTCTGTGCCAGTCGACTTGCCCGTAGAACACAACCCCACGAGCAATGTAACTCATTTTAGAATCAAATAATTATATGATCTTCTCAGTGATGTTGTAACCAAGTTGAACCGTGTTTCATGCTCCAACTGTAAGTTTTTATTTAAAAACTAACATCTTGTTTTGGTAAAATGTATTTTAGAAATAATTTGAAGAGAATTTTTTAAAAGAAAACATTTAGAAATAATTTGAAGACAATTTTAAAAAAGAAAACATTTAGAATTAATTTGAAGACAATTTTAAAAAAGAAAACATTTAACTCATTAGTGACAATTTTCAATACTTTTCACTTCTAATTTCCCACCTTTAGGGGGGCTTCCGCCCCCATAGCCCCCCCCCCCGTGGGTGCGCCTATGACTACGCATAACATCTGGCTACCAAGTGCCCGTACCTACGTCAGGCAATTGGATAAAGAGTTGTTTCTTTTCCCACAAGTATTGTTCTGTTGTAAAAAAACAACATTTACAGGCAAAATCACATGAGAGCCTAAACCTACGAGTCTATCGGGGAAACACACAAGTCTTGCAAATCTTGAGCAATTTTAGTTCATCCAAACTAGTGTTAACGCTGCGATAAAATCAGAAATACATAAAAGCACACAGTCAGTTGTTCATGCTCGGTGATGATTCTAGTACACGAAAATATTTAAAATTAAATCTCTCAAAACAGGAGTCAATAAAATTGTTCCCTGACGGTTCCGTAACTCTTGTAGGTTAAGGAGACCAAACATCCCCATTTTCCGGGGACAGTCCCCAATTTCAGGACGTTTTTCAAACTGTCTCCAAAATGCAAAACATGAACTGGGGACAAGTTTTAATTGTTCCAATGTTTTTTTTAATCAAATTACTGTTAAATTACTGTTTTTGAACATAGAATCGGGGACATGTCTCCGGTTTTATGTTCAAAAATCTGGTCACCTTACTGTAGGTTCATGGTGAGTGTCTGTTCACGTGCAACTGGTAAAGAATCACTAAATTTTTCCAAATCCCTTGCGCATTTCAATTTTTTTTTAAAAGCAGTTCAAAAGATGCACGATTTTCAAGCGAAACAACCTTAAGGTCAAGCGAAATAACTGCTATTTACTGTTATTTCGAAAATTTACGATTTTGTCGTGAGCTGAATAGTTTTTGTTGTTAGTTTTAAAAATCTCACATCGATCCCTGGTGTGAAAGCTCCAAAAATCCTACTAGTTACACGCTGATTCACTCTAACCATTCTGGGTTAACCACTTCAATAAGAATATTTTAATGACATTACTCCAAGAAGATTAAAAAGCACAAACAGCCCAAAAAGAACTACACTGTTTTTACGATCCGCCTGAAATTTTTCATAATTATGTATAAAAATTAAAAAAAAAAAACAATCTGTGCTACTTTTAAAAATCTGAAAATCCACCGGTTCCCTCATTTTTAATCAATTTTTTGATTTTTCAGCTACCTTCTATTTCCGAGAGTAAAAAAGGTGAATCATTTGCTTGACAAAATGAGCTGTTGCAATCGATAGGACGTCCTATTCATCACGGTCATCAGGCTTTAAAAAGAAAGTGCGATTCCAATCCCTTTAAAATAGTTTTTCCAGATTACATAGTTTATTTTTTTTTTCCACAAATGAATCGTCTGAATGGATATAAGAATGGCTGTGTACACAAAACGAAATCTTTCGAATGTCAGAAGTTTCCTCGCGTTTCCAGAGGAGCATGAAATTCAGTTTGGGTATATAATAAAAGTTGAATATAATTTATTTTAGGTGAACAAAGATTAACTGTATTGCGTGTAGACCATATTGTCGTCCAATGTTTTTCTTAGCACACGTTGTAATTGCCTCCACAACGGGCTTCTAGTTTTAGAGATATTCTGTTATTTGAAATGAAACAAAATTAATATATGTTGTTAAGGATTATACGATGAAGCTTTGAAACGAAAATAGTGTCTGTATAGTTAAATAATTCTTCTACAAGAGCACTCAAAATAATTCCGATACAATACGGCCAATGGCAGTTTAGAGACAGGGATCTATTTAAAGCATATAATATTATAACCTACAGTACAATTAGCTAATAATCAGACGACGAAGTGCCTCCCTCAAATTGGGCCCAAAGTCGCCAATGCTGGCGACTTTTGCGATGAATTGCCAAATGTGGTACGAAAGAAAATGCTTTTAAAGATTAATCGAGCTTCATAGACTTTTGAATTGACATAGATAGTTAAATTTAATGAGGGCCTTAAATATTTAGTTAGGGTAAAACGTGGCATTTCTTCCTCAATGAGAATTCCAGCACTTACCAGATTCACAGTATTTTCCCATGTAGCCTTTGGGACACTCGCATTTGGCCTCGTTATTGCACCGGCCGCCGTTGGCGCATTTTTTGTGGCATTCCGGATCGGGATCGTCGGCGCAGTGCTTCTGTAGCCTCAGCCTCAGGGGCGTTCCCGGTATGAAGAGACCGCGGTCGTTCTGTATCCTCAGGCCGACGACAAACGTGGCCACGCCACTGATGTTCTGGTGGCAGGGCAAGAACACCTGAAACACCCTGGGTTTCCGGGGAACTTTTCCTCTGGTCTCGATGGATATCAGAGGGTCGTCTAGAATGTTCTCGTCGAACGATTTCAGCTCATCAAAATCGTAGTAATACTGTAAAAGAAGAACGAATTACAAAACATTAATGAACTACACAGAACGATGACAAGGATTCAGTTACTGACTCGTTGTTAAATAATAGGACAGTTCCATATTACGTCACAAAGTCCTGACAGACGACATCTCGGGAACAGTTTCTCTTTTTAAACTGTGGAACACCCATTGTTACTTTATTTTTTATTTCTTTATTTTATTTTAAAAAGGTCAAATTACTTAATTTAATATAATTTTCAATTTTTCCCCCCACTAATTTTTACAATTCAACATCTTTCCTTTTATAAAAAAAAGTAATTTACTTGTTTGTGTGACTGCTAGAAACTATTTTAATTTATTAAATAAAAATTATAAACTTTTATTCAGTTTGAATAGATTATTGATGCAAAGAGTTACCTCTATAATCACTGACAAACACAAGAATAGTCTCAATTGCTTCAATAAAAGCTGTATACGTTACCAAATTATGCTCATAATTATCAGATTTTTTTTTTTGCAATTTTGTGGGGGGTAATTATGACAACATTCCAAGTTTGAAGCAAACACCGGATTTTTTAAAATTATTTTTAATTATTAAATTAGATATTCTTAAAAAGTCAAAGTTTTTTCCATACGAATTCAACCAATATTTTCCTTGTAACTCAAAGAATTAAAAATTCACAAAGTTGAAATTTGTCATAATTTCTTTGTTGGAATAAGTAGTCAAAATTAATCCACCTGACCTTAAATAGTTAATATTTTATAAGTCAAAATCCAATCAAACTTTTTTCATGTTTCGTAAAATTTAATTTGCAACCTTAATTTTAAATATTTTTCTAAATTTGAATTTATTAAAAAACGTTGAAAGTCTGTTCTGGGTAACAATTAAGAATTGTGTAATTTGTAAAGACGTTTTGCTACTGAAATTTTTGCGTCACCGCTTGCAAACTTAATCTGGCGTTTAATGCAACCACTCAATAAAACGCCGGTCTTACTTGCAATTTAAAAGCAGAGTTCAAAATAGAATCCTGTTTTGAAAACCCATTAAATAAAACCAAATTACGTATTTTAAAAAAAGGGCAATTTTTAAAGACATTTACGAAATGTACATTGTGATCCTATACTTTAAAGATATTTGTCATTCCAATAAAAAGAATACTGGTTTCTAGATCTAATTATAGAATGAAACAATTAGATTATACACTTTTGCAATAACTTCAGTCTGAAAACATGAGGAGGAAAATTACATGAACTTACTGTTTTTTTATCCCCAGCCTTCCAAGTGAAGTTTACAGAGCTAATTTGCGGCGGAATTACGGGCAGATACTTCTCAAAATTTGGGTCTAAAATGTAAGGCAACACCACTCCATTGGAAATAGCAAACACATTCATGAAGTATCCTGTAAAAAATAAAAATCTTATAGATAAGAAGAATAAAACAAAAATACATTTAGTAGCTGCTCCACATTTTCACGATTGAAGGGGAGAAGGCATTTTATTCAGATAAATTTTCATTTGGTTTCATACGAAAAATTCAGCATTAAATGTTGGAATTAAATAGGAATGTTCTTGATAATCTTGCATGTCCGCTTGAATTTTAGATACCAATATATTATGCTGTAAAACATGGGTCATTCCTAGGTGAATAACGCAGCCAACCCGGAAAAAAAATCAGTAAAATTATGTGCCCATTTCCGTAAAATTTCTCTACCCATCAGTAACATTTATTTCTTGTTTGCTTTCGTTGTCAAAATATTTTTAAGAAACTTTTTTTCAACATTTTCATCTGAATCTGCTCTATTCAAACAAGTTTTTATTGAGGAGTTTGGGGGGGTGTCAAATTTAAATACAATTTTAAAATAGAAATAGTTTATTCTTATGGTATTGGAGATTTTAATAAAACAGTGCTAAAGGGAAAATATTTACTCAAGAGGAATGGAAAAATATTAAATTAAAATCTGAACCTACTCAGTTTTTTTTTCTTCTTAATTTACTAGTTTCCATGAGGGGAAGGAGAGAGTTAAAAATAATTTTAAGTGTGAATAAATTTTTACTCTAACGGCATTAGAGGCTTAAATAAAGGAATGTTAAAAAGAAAATGTTTTCTAAAGGGATGGAAAAAGATTGAATTGAAAAAAATTATAACATTGAAAATTTCTAAAACATCTGTAAAATCTGGCTGCTATGCTAGAGTATAATACAATATTTGTAGCTAAAAACGAAAATTTATTTCATGATCGATTAGTTCATAAAATTAAGATAACTTTTTCAGCTTTACAGTAATGAGTTGTTGCAAAATCATATAAGGACATAGAAGTTTAACTTTGAATTTTAGTAAAATACTGATCCCTTTTTGGTGTGACTAAAGTAACAATGAAATTACCAAATGTTATGTTAGTCACAGCTCTTTAATAATCGAAATTACCAGCATTTAATAAAGAATCAAAATATAAACTATTGCTTACTTATGATCCTATCATGCGTGCTATAGTTGAAAAAATTCCAACTTTATTTTTAAGTAAATCAGCAATAAAAATATTTTCATTTTTAGTTTTTTTTTTCATTGCCATGAATGACCCAAATACGACTTTCACAAAAACGTGCTTAAACGATGCACTGAATTTTTAGATTAAAATTCGTAAAACGATTTAATATATAGACTTTAGGCAAAAAAATAATTAAAATATAAAGATTCAATTTAAAATAGAGACGCGCAATATTTTATCTATCCATTTTATTTATTTAAGAAAGCAAAGGACCTTTATAAAGAAGCATGAATGTTTAACATCAGCGGTTTGTTTAAAAAAAAGGAAATAAAAAACTGGTCAAAAATCCTTTGTCGATGATCTGTCTTCAGGTGGAATACCCTTTACGGGAAAACAAAGATCAGATTTCGAATAAACCTCATTTATGACTTCTAAATATTGATACCTAAAACGTTTTCTTGTAGCACATTTGCGATAACTAGACCTGTCTTTTCAATTTTAGCTTTTGGGAAGAGGGGGGGGGGAGGGAGACAATAATCCTGTTATAAAGCCTCAAAAGAGGATCCAAATTTGACATGCTAGCCTAGTCTGTTGATGCTTGAAATAAGCTTCTTATAAAGCTTAAAAAAAGGAACTCAACTCCAAGGAAAAGAAAGGAAAATAGCCCTTTCACCGATTTCTCGCGTGAAATAGGGAAGAAAAGAATAAGCGTATACATTTATCACAACATGCATGTTGCATTTTGTATGCAGCCAGCCATGTATGTTCAACCAAGAACGAAAATTCGCACTCTCAACAATGGACACAGCCGTTCACTTGAAAAAGAGAATATCGCTGGGGAAAGGGGTTTGAGGGTTACCAAGCTAGTCATCCACAGATCGTGTTTTCACGTCTCTCCCCTCCCCTACTTTTCGTCGACTAGTCCCCCTCAGAAAGATGAATGATTATTTATTCTTGGGCACGCACCTGAAGCTAATCCACCTTGAAGTATTTCAGGTGACCCCTCCGACCTGTGGGCTAAAAGAGACCCAGTAGAATACTCCCCCCTTGCATTTCCCCCCGTTCCGTGTCTCGAGGTTTCAAAACTGTAACTTCTTCGTGCAAAAAATAAATAAATAAATAAAATAGCGTGTAACTGCCCCGCAGGGTCTTGATTAAGTGCTAGTCCACCCCTCCCCCCTCTTATTTTCTCTTCTCCTCGCTTGCTGACTTGCCAGTTCTTGACGTCTTTATTAGGGATGCTTTGGAGCGTGTTGTGTTTATTTACTTTTTCAAAGCGCATTACTTTTTGCATTTATTTTTGAGCCATACGTGCGTAGTGCTAGGCAAAAGCCCATACATTTTTGAGGGGTTGCTTGCTCACTGCAATGTTTCAACAGTTGCACTTATGTTAGTCGCAGTGTACATTCAGTCGCGAACCCGCTTGATGGAATATCCCTGTTTAAAGCAATAAATTTTTAAAGCACCAAACCATAACATAATTTGCAATAGCGGATAACTGAATATCTCGCTTATTAGAATAATTTTTCGAGGCAAAATGGCTTTTTCATTGGGCGGACTCCAAAAGTATATCGTTTTTCTAGCCTGAGAAAGTCCGTTGTGTGTTAGGCAGTTCGGTTGTTTGGACTTAACCAAATTCCCCTTTTGCATTTCTTCAAAATTTTCTTCTTATAAGCACTCGTACTTCATTATATATACTTCAGTTTAAATTTCAGCAGTAGCGGATTCAGGGGAGGGGCTAGGGGGCTTCACCCACCCCCCCAAAAGAGATTGCTCTAAAGGGTAACATTCTGCTTCATAATGCACTTTGAATATGTAAAGTAATCTTTTTTAATCACGTAGCAACTCCCAAAAGTTTTTAAATTGGTTTAGACTAAAATTTTGCTTTATTGTATGTTCTGTTTGGATGAAATAATCTTTTTTTTTTAAAAAATTTAGCCTCTCCCAAAAGAGAATTTCTGGATCCGCCACTGAATTTCAGCCTAGTACTTTTGGGCAATAACAATTTTTGTGCAAATTTCGTCAAACCAGATATGAAACTTTTGGATTCTTACGTCAAAATATTGGAAAGTTCTTAAAAAGGAAAGTCTTGTACTTTTCTGGATATTCAAGCTGTTTTTATGAAGACTTGTGTTAACATTGCAAATAGTTAAAGTAAATATTTTCTAAAAATTAGAAACAGTTTGCAACGTTTTTGACTGTGATTGAAAATGTTTTGCTTTTCTCAATAAGTAGGAGCTTCTCTAAAATGCACGAGTAGCCAAAAGTTTTGGGAAAGCTTAATATTGAGCGATTCTTAACCTTTTGAATCGCAGTCATCTTCATATCGATATAGGAGATCAACTGGATATAATCTGCCCGACGCTGAAAGCGTGCGGCCATTGCCATCGTTCGATTTAACTACCAATAACATGGCGGGTGATCTATTCGCCAATCGCGCGCCACAGATCTAAAGAACTTTGACATCGATGAGACTCCCCTCCTAATAGGAAAAAATTCCAAGCCTCTGGATATTTTTATTAACTTGGTGTATTTCATTCACTCCGATTTAATGTGTTTATGATAACCAATGATGAAATTCAGAAATGGGGGTTTATCTAAATTTCCCCCGCATCATTCCATCCATGAGTAAAAGCTGAATGATTGGTAAAACTATATACAGTAAAACCTCGATACAACGATACTTAACGGTCCCATTAAAATTAGCGTTCTAGTGGGATATCTCGTTACATCGAGAAAAGATTATATTGTATGGAAATTCCGCGGAACCTCATAATTTTATCGTTATAGAGGGATTTGTCTTGTACCGAGTGTCGTTATAGGGAGGTTTCCATTTCTTCGTAATTAAAACTTGATAGTGAGCCAAGAATATTTCAAATCACAATCTGAAGCTTTGGGAATAATTTATCAAGCATATACTATGGCGTCAAAATGATAGTTCATTTAAAAAAAACAAAAAACAAAAAAACAAAAAAAAAGAAAGAAAAGAAAAGAAAAAAGAAAAAAATTATTTTTTGTCCTCTGGAAGGCTTCATCAGAAACGTTAGTCATTAGAAATTCTAATTTCCTAATCAGCAGTAGGCCCATGACTACACCGCACGGTAGCACATGCAGAAATAGACCAAAAGATGAAGTTCAAAGCGACATATAATAAGGGTAAAAAATTTAAGCCTGCTTATAAATAGAAGCACAAAATTTGTGAAGTATCCTGAACACAAAAGCGTAACTCAGGCCCGGCTCAACAGAGAGAGGCTACCTTAAATTTCAACTTTGCGTAGATTGTGACAGATAACTGTAAAGTTTACTTCTCTTTTTTTCTCTCCTTTCCTTTAGAGAGGGAAAAAAAAAATAGCCTCAAGATTACTTCAGTTATCTTGAGTTTCTGTAAAAAGTTGAAATGTTATTATACCAAGTGCACAATGACAAAAAGTCTGGAATTTCCGGAGCCCAAAACAAGTTGATTTATATTTCCTAGAAATCAGTGTATTTTTTCCCCCCTCCTCCATTTAGTCTTTGACCGTACATTACTGCAGGGTATGCGATAAAGGAAAAATGCTTGTTTTCCCATGATTTATAGCAGATTTTACAAAGTTTTCTTTACTTTCTCCACCCAATTGTTTTGAAAGACATTCTTCACTCCAGATAATATTGCTCAAAAATTGCATAGAGAGCAGTGCTATGATAAGATAACAACTGCTAATCCTAGAAAAAGGAAATGAGAAAAAAAGTTTCTCTTTAATGTTTGAAATGTCCACCAATTGATTGCGAGAAACATCTTTGAGTGCGGTTGGACATCGCTTCAAAAGAACAGCAAAATCTAAAATCTTTGTAATAAGAGTATAATCTGCAGATATTACAGGAATAATATTTAATTTTATCTCTTAAATTTTTACTTTAAAAAATTAACAGTATTTGGAGTTATTTTAGAAAAATACTAAGAAGGCTTACATTCTAAAACTTAAGTTATTAAAACTTACATTTAATGTAATTTTCAATAAGTACATATTATTTTATTGGCTAAAAATTTCTATTTACTTAATCTGTTTATCGCTAGTACTATCATGGCTGGCAGAAATCATTAACCGTCTCAAATTTTCAAGTAGAATTTGATTAATAAGTAAATTAGTTCATATGCTTTAGCTATTTTCAATGCATTATTTAGTTTTAAGAAAATCCAATTTTTGTGATACACGTTCTCATTAAAGTTTTAATCATAACTTTTATAAAACAAATTTAATAATTTTCATTGTGCATCCACTACATTAAGGATGTACTATTACTAGAGTAAACAGTCTTTGGAACAGAATATGCAACTATATTCTGCCACGATTATTAAAACCATATTGCATATATTTCTCTTTAAGTACATTACAAATGCTTCATTCTTTTTCGTACATATAATATAAACAGTGAAACTTAAGACTAACATTCTTCTACAATTAAATTCATAATTAAATTTATACTGTGAGAAAACCGAAAAATGCTCATTACATAAATGAGTTAAATATAAGAAATTATTCCTTTTATTATGCAATTAATTTAACCTGGAAAACTGTCCATAAAGTTTCTTTATATTTTTAAAATTAAAGTGGAAAGCCTATTCAGTTTCAATTTATTTTAAATGAATTTTAAGCTTATAAAAAGTGTTATTTCTTTATTTTTGAGGCCCTGTACTATTAATAATGTATCTTTTAGATTGATATTATAAAAAATTCTATTGTTAATTTTTCATGATAGAAAAAAATTACGTCAAAGATAGAGGAAACATTTACACTAAAAAATTAATATCCTGCAGAAATAAAACCAATTTATAATAAGCTTCGATAAAACATTGTATGTCATCGCCCATATTTTTTACACAGCCATTCCCTATAACAGCGGGCACAGGAATCATTTGCCAAATTGAAATGCAGCTGGCAAATCCGCCCCATGTCAACTGGATATTAAGAGCGGGCGCGCTCACACACACACACACTACACGTATGTAAACAGCAAAAAAAGAGAGTCAAACTACAAATAAAATGATAAAAAAAAACAGCCGTCTGAAAGCGTACATCTTGAGACGTGAGTAGCTGTGCCAAGGAAGCCGGGGGATAGGGGAACTAAAAGAAAGAATGTCAGCAAACAAAAAAGAACTAATGAGAAGAACACTTATTTTATTTATTTATTTATTTAAAAAAAAAAAAGAGATTCTCTGGGAGATAAAGCTACGAGCATTTTTTCGTCACTTTGGGCAGATACGGCTTCCCGGCATATCTCCTCGTTTCATCAGGAAACGAAAAGGTGCGATCTCCCTCTCTCGCATGGACTATATTTATCCCCACTCAAACCACACCACTGCAACAGTCGCGGGGAAAAACGGGCCGATCGGAAAAGCTCGCCAAAAGAACTCGCCAAGCACGACGTTCAAGAGAGAGCCCTCAGCTGTCAGCTAGGAAAAGAAATTAGGAGGTGGAATAAAAAATAAATAATAATAATAATGGTTATTAGGGTGGGGGGAGAAGTTAATGTATGATTCTTGCTCAATGCGATTTGAACAATTTACCGTTTTATTGCAAAATATGAAGATTATCATTTTGCTGTCAGTTTTGCATAAACGCCTGTAGAAGTTGTTCCGCCTCACCTCCCTTTCGCCGACTCCTAAAATATAGACGTAAGCCGGACTTAATTTGCATAGAAACTCTGCTCCTGAATAAAATAAATGAAAAAAAAAAGTTACACCTTCTTTCGGGTTTTCGTAAATAGTTTTATGGTTAGAGGTTTTTTTTGTGCTGGAATTTAAATCCTGCAAATAAATTAACCCCGAGAACACGGTTCAGTAGAGAGATTGCCGATCTAGTCTTTGTAATTCATGTTCTAAACACATTATCTTTGTTTTTACTCTGCATGCTTAGAGAAATTTAATATGTTTTACTCAGGGGCGTAGCCTGACATTTTTCATTGGGGGGATTACGACTAAAACAACTCATATATATGTATACGTGGGTGTGACAATGTAGTGAAGAATATACATTTTGTATGGCAAAAAATTCCTCATGGGGGTTATGACCCCCTAACCCCCCCCCCCTTTGGCTACGCCCCTGGTTTTCCTGCAATCAGTGTTGGCAAGTTTTTGACGCATGGCAGTTTTTGACGGTTCAAACCATGGTTTAAACAGTCACGTCAAAAACCTTAAATATTGCACTTTTTGTTGTACTACAAATAATAATTGATGTCTTTAACATTGCATAAGCTACGAATAAGTGTGCAATATCAATACTAACTTTTAAGAAGTATGGTAAATCATCTTATATACATTTTTTATTAAACTTGTTGTCTAGCAAAGGAAAAGAGTGGGGAAAAGTAATTTTATTATTTATTCAATATATTTTATTATATATTCAAAATATTATTCTGAATAGAACAATATTTTTGCTGTTATAACATTAAAAATCTTAATTATCAATATGCATAAAATATTGCTTGTGTTATAGAATGCAGCGGGGGGGGGGGATGAAAGAAACTGCAAAATTTTGTTTTATTGTAAAATATTTTGTACTTTAATAGTGAATTAATATTTTTATAAAATAAAGCCTTGTAATCAGCAAAAGACTCTTTGTTTACACCAATAAGGGCTATTTTATTTATTTATTTAAGAAGATAAGAGCATTATATGTTTTTGTGAGTACTTACTCATTACATTTAAGTTCTGAATTTTTTTTTTCTAACACTTACTAATGTGAAACCTTAGTATAATGATAATTAAAAGGTGTTTATCTTTATATTTTTTTTAATTTAAAATGACTGAAATTGCTATGTTATGACTATAATGAACTCTTATACTGAGGACCACAGTCCAACCTGCCTGTATTACGAATGTATGGCGTCTTTTAAGAAAGGCTAGCCAGACCAGAAAGCAAATGAGGTTAATAAATTCATGCGAAAAAGTTTAATTTTACTGTCATTTACAAACAGGGGTGGCGCCAGCAGGGGGATCAGGGGGGCCATGCACCCCCCCCCCGTCGGGGATCACTGGCCCCCCTGTCGGGGAGTGTCGTCGGGGATTTTTTTTTAGAGAATTTGTTGGTTTAGAAAAACGAAGGAAATCTTGCAAGGAGATAAAAAATTCCATTCGAAGTGTCTGACCCGACCGTAGAGGTTCCGTTCACTTCCATTCTCATTCTGCTTGGAATTATACGATATTCATATATTGAATATTGATTATCTGCAGCTCGGAGTATGTTTCTCGGGATTCGAAGGAACCAGCGAACAAGATCCACATTTCTAGGGTAAGCAGGGTTGCCCGATCTGCTGACAATTGCTCTTGTAAAGACATTTTTAACTACGACTTTGGTTTCGTATATTAAAAATTATTATGATGAGATGCTCATTAATTATCTGTTCTTGGTTTGCAGGAAAGCCCAGTGATTTTCACCAAAGTAGGAAATTTATCTCTTACACGAATACTTTTTTGAGAGGCTGTGCAAGTACCGAAACGTAAAATTTTGGGGTTTTATCGCTTGCCCCCCCCCCCTGTTGGGGAAGATGGCCCTCATTCGCGTCGGGGAAAGTCTGTCGCCATCACTGTTTACAAATGAGATTTTGGTTATTTGTTTTTTTTAATGAAGCTTGCGGCCAGGGATTTAATTACACCCCCTTAACACCCCCCCCACTTAAAGCCCGCCAAAATTTTTGATGACATTTCTAACGATATTAATGAAACGTATTCCTAGAATCTTAAAGTCTCACCACAAAAAAAAAAAAAAGAAGATATCTCGTTTGCCCGCGAGAAGAAAAATGCACCTGTCCATCTCGGGAAATTCCCTATAAAGCTGCCAATCTCTCTCGTCTTAACTCTTGGGTAGGGATGAATGAGAGACATGTGAAAATTTTTCAAGTGGTTCCTAAAAAAAGGTTCGACAACACTACTCTAAAAGCCTATGCTCTATTGCAGCGGTTCCCGACCGGTAAAGCACGTGCCCCCCTTGGTAGGCACGGACCACTTGCAGAGGGAGGGCGTGCTAGAAAAACAGGCGAAGAGCAAGTGGTAATGCATGTTTTATAAAATCGTCTTATTTATTTTTACGCTAAAACATATCTATTTTCGCTTAAAATGTTTATCCAAACGGATAACATTTTGTTGAAAAGGTGATTAAGTGTTTATTGTTGAAGAATAAAATTTCCATGTATGCTGTGAAATGTGAGGAGGGAGGGGGGGGGCACAATGTTAAAAGGTTGGGAACCGCTGCTCTATTGGAACCTTCTCCAGAAAACGAATCCAAAAGTATTCTATATGAAGACGTTAAGCTGAAAAATAATAAGTGAAAATGGATATCAATTTGAAAAACCTTCCCAAACATTCATTATTAAAAAATTTCTGTTTTTACTGCATGTGTTTTATATTTGTTTTATGATTAAGGTAATTTAATATCTTTCTGTGTGTCTAAAAATATAAGAGTGCATATTTCACTTCCAGAGGGGTTACTTAGAACCTTTTTCAGTGATTAATCGTAGCAGTAATTTTATTTTTTAGTAAGATGTCGGATAATTCAAACTTTTCTCCCAAATAGCCTCCCAGTTCACATTAACGAGCTTACGTTGTGTTATTGGTAGTTTGTAGAATATAAACCTGCGAAAATAAAAGCGAAAGTTTTAATTTAGGCGCAAAGCTATGTATAGCTCTACTACTCCGGTTCATCATACTTAAGGGGGGGGGGGAAAGAAAGAAAAAGCCATAAACAGAGCTAAGGTGTAATTAATGACATCCCTAAATAGCCATGGAAATTTTATCTCTACGTCTTAACAATCTTTCACAAAGTATATATATATACACACAAGCGTATAATCAACTTGTATATATAGCGCATTAGAAAGACCGTTCAGAAACTGCTAAGCGTATAGTTAACGATCACTTTTTTTCGGAGGGGAGGGGGGGAGAAAGGGGGGGGGGGCTCACGTTATAACTACGGCATTTCGTTTAGCATATCAGATTTTCCTTTATGTGTAAACCAGTTTTATCTTCCATAAGCAATAACTATATTTCATATATAATGCTTGTCTATCGCTATGGGCCGACATGGTTTTTCCAAACGATGATTCATAAAACTGAGGAGGGGGGGGGGGGAAGAGTTCAAAACCTCATCTTGTAACTTTCCTTTTATTTTAAAAACTTGTTCCGCGAGACCCAGACGTTGTAACGTTGATTTAGTGCCCGAGCGAAGGTTTAACTCATCCCCCCCCCCCCCCTTGAAGCTCCAGCGTGTATAATAAGTTAAACTAAGCATTTAATGCAAAGTGCTCACCCCCCACCCCCCTTGTCTGTCTTACTCTATTAGCGTATACATTGTAAAAGTGCAGGGAAATGCAGTTACCAAAGATTCAAGGCCGTAAAAAGACTCATTCTTTTACATTTTTTTTTTTTTTTTAATCACTGTATTGATAGAAATGGTATTAATTAATAACAGCTGGCAATCTTGGAGGAGGGGAACACTAGAGACTGCCCCAAAGTTTTATCGAAGAAGAAAGATTTTAAATGATGTCAAACGAGGAAAAATTGATGGTTTAATGAGTTTTTTTTTTTTTTTTTTTTTAAATGGACGGATCTTATACAGTGTTTACTGGCGTAACAGTGTCAGTCAGTCATGTATTTGATCTTCTTAATGTCTACACTACTATAAAAAGAAAAATGCCTCTTCCTTGCGTGCACTTGATCAAAAGATTATTTTGTATTTGTTTTATGATTAAGGTAATTTGTTACCTTTCTGCGTGTCTAAATTTATAAGAGTGCATATTTCACTTTTAATATACGGCACGTAATCTGGAAAAATTTGCCAAGTTATTAATTTTATAACAATATAAGCATTAGGGTGTACAATACTATCTAGTAGATTCCCCCCCGCATAATTGTCGCACCAAGACATTCACCATGAAAAATTGGCAAAAAAAGTGCGACTGCTATGCGATTAAACAGGGTATATCAATTTAAGTCCTTCTCGGAAGCTCTCGAATTTCCGAGTTAGTAAGGGTACATGCTGATTTCTAAAAAAATTCAAAATATTTTATTCGTAATTTCATTTATACTGTGTGCTGATTTTTACACTGGACTTAATTAAGCTCGTTTAAAGCTTTCGCTTATTATAAGTTTATGAGATTGTAAATGCTTGCAAATCGTAGAAATTTTAGATTGTTAGCTATTGAAAATTCACAAACTCTACTAGCAATAATATTTGCAGTTAATAATAATTACTGGCTGCAAATAATAATTAGCATTTGCAAACAATAATTATTAACTTTTGGAAAAAAAATTAACACTTGTTAAAAATGCAAAATGTAACAATTTTTGAAAATGATCCCTCAAGGCACATATGGACAACCTCCGGCCTGCGGGGCGAAGGTGGCCCGCTACGGCTTTTGATCCGGCCCGCAGAACGCATTAAAATCCTGTATAAAACCCATATGATACAAATAAAGTCATTCAAAATCCCATATAAATCCAAATGATATGGCCCACGACTTCACTAGCATCCTAAGTTTGGCCCGCAACTTTTCAGAGGTTGCCCATACCTGTCTTACGGTGATAACAGAACATTGAAGATGAAGCTACGAAGTGCCTATGGGTAAAACTAAAACTCTCATTCATAGCATCCTTTTGCCTTTTTTTTTGGGGGGGGGGGACACCATCTAGCTACTGACACGATGCGCAATTGTCTTCTCTAAAATTTTGATTTTTTCCCAGTTGAAATTTGTAAAATCGGTTCTGCAAACACCAATTGAATAATTTAAAATATGAAAAGAAATAGTTCGAAACTTCAGAAGGTGGTCAAAGACGAAGGCGCCGGAAAGATTTTATCCAGTGAGTGTTGCACCAAGATAGTTAACCATTTATATCTTAATTGAAATTTTTACTGCAGTGTACAGAAATAGATTATAACAGGGGTTCCCAAACTTTTTCCGCCGCGGCACCCTTGTAAGATTAAAAGCATTTCGCTGCACCCCTCTCGGGCAAAAAACTTTCGCGTCAGGTTACCTTTGCAGCAGTCTGAATATGAAGTTTAGAATGAAACAGTTTGGAGGACTTTTCATTATTTCTTTTGTGCTTATGAGGCTAACTATCAAGAAAGTATTCTCTTGGGAAAGCGATATAGAATTTTGCCTCATCCTCCATCTCAGGGAGTTCTTGTAAAAGAGAGACGACTGGCCACTGAACTCTCTCGAACTTAACTGAAATATTTTGTTTTCGCCAACTAGTCATCGGCTCGGCTAACTTTTTGTGGGATACCGGTTCAGAGAAAACGTTTTGATTAATATTCCACCAAACGTTAAATTTTTCTTGATTATCTCAAGAAAAATATTATTTCAAGAGAAATATTATTTAACGTAATCTGGAAAAATTTGCCAAGTTATTAATTTTATAATAATATAAGCATTAGGGTGTACAATACTATCTAGTAGATTCCCTCCGCATAATTGTCGCACCAAGACTTTCACCATGAAAAATTGGCAAAAAAAGTGCGACTGTTATGCGATTAAACAGGGTATATCAATTTAAGTCCTTCTCGGAAGCTCTCTAATTTCCGAGTTAGTAAGGGTACATGCTGATTTCTAAAAAATCAGCATTATGAGCCACGAGCGTATGCCAAGGGTACCGTTGGCATACCCTCGTGGCGCCCCAGGGTGCCGCGGCACACAGTTTGGGAACCTCTGGATTACAACATACTGAAAGTTTTTATTTTTCAGTTTTATACCAAAATGTGTGTAGAGTGCAATAAAACGATTATTTTTATTTTTGCATTACTCGAAAATAGAGGGTGTCCGAAGAGTCCTTCACACATTTAAAAAATTCATAGAAAAGCAAGAAATTATCGTATGAACATGCGGTTTTCACAATAATACTTCGACTTTTTCTCATTTTTTACATAAAAAAAACTACTTCCAAATTGTGTTCATAGGTGGCGCTGTACCGTCACAGTAAGCTTTCCGAATGTCCTGTACAGTCTCATCCGATCTTCGTGGCCGACCATCTCTTTCCCTGCCTAACACGCTTCCAGTCTTTAAAAACTTTTCATGCCAGGCCAAAATGCTGTTTTTAACGCGCAGTGTTCCCAGAGCGGAAACACTGCGCGTTAAAAGGTTGAGTATTTTTACTCTTCTCAAAAAATCCTAGATCGATCACTGGCTATGAGCGAAATCCCCCCCCCCTTCCCAATGGACATTTTGCATGGTGTCTGAGTTCGAGGCTAAAATTCGTCTGCTGGCGGTATTTACATCCGCCAGCTCCTATTGAAATGCATTCAGTATCCATTTTATAATTACTGTTTCTCATTATTAGAGCCACTCGGAATGAGTTACTGTCTTTTTAATACTTAAATAGATGGTTTAGAAGACGATGATATCGCATTTCGCTTTAAAACTTTGTTAATAAAAAGAATATTAGTGTTCTAAAATTATTACGTTATTGCAAACACGTATAAATAATACATCATTGAGTTGATTTTGAGTTTTCTGAGTTTAAAATAGTACAAATATTGATTAAAAACCTCCCACACTTTTTTAAACTACGATCTTTTAAATTATTTTTAGTATTTAATTATTATTAACATTTTAAATAAAATCTCACAATGAAGATAAAATTCATTCATAAAAAGCTATTATTTGTGAATGACTAATATTCTAGCTTCTTTTGCAACAGCTATATTTCTACTAGAAAGTGTCAAATAATCCCTTAGGTCCAAACGAGCTGAAACCGAAACTAATCATCACCGTAAGATCCTGCACGTGGAGTATCAAATACCGCCAAGTGACGTCACGTGCAAAATGTCCATAGGATAACGAGGGACTTGCTCTATTAGCTTCATTCTCCATCCTCACAACAAGCAGACGACCTTCTCTTTTAGGCCCTTATTCAGATAGATTTAGTAGCTACTAACCCTATTGTTTAGTTACTAAATTTAGTAAAGTGAATTCAGATAGAATTTGGAGGCGGAGATACTAAACACGTGACCAAAACAAGCTGCTAAAATCACGTGACCAAACAAGCTGCTAAATCACCGACTAAATAAACGCACGCCTGAACCAAACGCTCCGATTGGTCTTCTAGCTTCCCTATTAACTTATCCCTACACTTTCCCTGACTTCCCTTGGTGTTGGTCACGTGATTTAGTACTAAATGTATCTGAATCCCGATTTACAAACATTTAGTATCTCCGCCCACTTACTAACTTAGTAACTGAACAATAGATTTAGTAGCTACTAAATCTATCTGCATAGTAGCCTTAGCCATGCTTCGACTGCCCGATTCTCCGGCCACGTCAGATCCGATCCATCGAAATATCGGAAACTATTATTTCACGCGTCTTTTCTCCCTTCTGCAAAATGAGTGGTTGGAGAAGCTTGTTCAACGTCCGCTCGCATTTCATGGATCCGTACTTTAACTCCAATTGAGGCGCGAGTCTGTTCACTTCATCATTCAAAGATTGGGGGGAGGGGGAAATATTTCCAGTTTTCTGTTGTTGTGTTGAGAGGTTGACAGGCTGAATAGAGGTCCGAGTTACCGCAGCACAATCATCACGATCCCAAGACTCGGGCTTGCTCTTGTTGCCCAGCCAAGCAAAGAAATATCCTTTCCTCTGCGAAGACATCCTAGTCGACAATCCTCCCCACCTCTTTCCCCTCGGGAAACTTCTTTTAAATTGCGAAGTAATCCATGCGATGTACGTTGAAATATCCGCGGCTGTAAATTCTAATTAAGGTTGAACCATCTCCCCCCCCTCCTTCCCCCAGCTTATGAACTCCGCTTAAGGTAGATTCTGTCCTGTGGCGGGATGTTAACGAACTATGAGAACTGTAATTCCAGTTGCGGCAACACAAATTGAACGGAAGGAGATTTTATTTTTTTCTTATCATAGTAAACCTCCAGAAAGAATCTGAAAAATGAACAATACTGCTGCCGAAAAGTTTAGTGTAGCGATAACAAGAATCTCCCCCCCCCCCCCCCCACACACACACACCTGTCTTATACTTGTCAGCAATTCAAAAGAAAAATCAACACATAAAAAAAGTATTCGTATTTTGAAACAGAAATTTGCAACTGCCGAAAGTGGACTTTTGTTGCCTTCCGTCCCCGAAAAAAAAAAAAAAAAAAAGTTGAAGTATTTCAGATTTTAAACATACACTATAATGATGCTGTCCATTAAAAGTGTGCCATAATCCACGTGTGTATGTGTGCGGGCAAAATTTTCCTTTCTTATTTCATTCTGTGGAAAAGTATCCCAATTCATGCATGCGCTGGTTTATCCGTCTTTCATTATGTTGGGAAATCTGCCATAATCCATGCGTGTATGAGATGGCAAAATTTTCCTTTCTTATTTCATTCTTTGGGAAAATATCCCAATTCATGCGCCGGTTTTTATCTGTCTTTCATTATGTTGGAAAATCTGACATAATCCATGCGTTGGCTCTTTATCTTTTCTCGTTTCATTATGTTAGGATGTACATCATAACTAGGCTTACCAACTTTTGTTCACGCATTTACGGGACTTACGCGATTAAAATTCTGGACGGGATTAAAAAATGCAGGACCCAGCTTACCGATTACACTAAGGCGAGGAAAACAAAACCAGATTTAATTTTTACATTTTAAATAGTTTTATTGAATATTATGTTTTAATTTTTGTTAACTATGTTGCATGTATAATTATACCAAAGTAAAACAATCAGGCAAACTAATGAAAAATTAACATTAATTATTAAGGACATATGAGTCTGTCCGAATATTGTAGTGTACGTAAAATTGTTCTATGAAATAAGTGATTTTGTACTTAGGAACAACTGAGATGAAATTTTTTTTTAAAAATGCGCCACAGATCTCGTTAAGCACTCTCACAAATCGAAGTCCAATACCCGAATGAAAAAGTGATCAGATCCTAATTTCGGATTGATTTTAATAAATATAATTTAAACAGTGTCTCGCTTCAAAGATAAGTGCTTATATAAGCTTGAATATATTTTGAAAGAAAGATTCAACTAGAGTTTCTTTGAAAGTAGGGTTAAGTCCATTTTTTGACATAAAGGTTAGAGATAACAATAAATGCAATCTGTTATATAAGCTTTTTAAACACCCGCCCTCCCCCCCCCCCCCAAAAAAAAAAAAATCTTTCAAAAGTTTGATAATTTTATCAATGTTAATAAATTTATAGTTAATGAAATCGAATGAGACGCTCAAATACAAACCTTAAATATCTCCATATAAAACAGACTTGCACCACTTTCGAAGAAAACGCGGCTCAAATACATTGTCAATTTAAGAATTGCGGACATTTAAAAGCAGAACTTTTTCTGTAAATCAAACCTGAATTGAAATAATATATTGTTTTGCTTTCACATGGTAGTTAAAATTTATTGTTAAAGCTAAATGCCTAATCAAGGTATACTGAACGAATATAAATAGACACAGAGATTGTCGTAATAAAAATTATAAAACATGAAATTAGTACTATTAATAAAGATCAAGAGGCAGATATGAAATACCGCAAGGATAAAGAAACAATCGAACAGTGCAATTTGAATTTCAATCACGTGCACAATTTTTTTTAAATTCCTTCCGAGAAATTTTCGAACGCTTAAAGAATCCTAAAGAGTCAATCTGAAACTGAATTTCACGGTTCAGAAAAATTTCTTCTTTGAAATTAAAAAATGTGACAACACGCGAGCTTTTTGACAAGCAAATAAAAAAAAAAAAAAAAAAAAAAAAAGAGGATTGTTTTTCACCAAGTGTATTCCACATGGACATTTTGGATTCAGACCAAAGAACGCGGGTGACCTTGCGAGCGGTTAATGATATGACCATTTGCGATTCCAATCGCAATACACCAAATTATTTCGATTTCGTGCGTCGTAATCCATCAAATATAATTGCACATAACGCTCGATCTATCCGTGGGAGAATCCGAGAGATTGATATGGCTCAACGTTTTAAATTTCGCAAGATGGAAGGGTTACAAGCAAGTCTTGTATGAATGCCGATCGCCACTGGCCAAACGGCGAATAATATTTTCCCTGTGGCTGGGGGCTAGTGATGTTCTTGGGTCTACTTGGCAGCTGGCGGGTAACGTTTAATTTAAGGTGCATACCTAAGCAGTGTTACGTGCTTGTTTTACTAGACTGCTAAAAAAGAAAGACCCCCCCAATGGACTCAGAAACCGGTAAGAATGTCATTTTCGAAAAGATCGACAGTGATTTCACATATCCATCATTTTATAACTTTTTTTCTTCCTCATTAACTGCTTTGCATGCATATTTTGTGTTACCCTAGGCAGACTTACACGAGCGGAATCTGCCTTGGGCGGAGGACTTTTTAAGGGCCTCTAACGCGTATTCACGCGTTTCATCTGGAAAAAAACCGCCCACATTTCCAGACCGTTAGATCGACAGTCGCGTCTTAGGCCAGAACCCTGGATCTTCATACTTCAGCCATTTGCTATGCTCTGTGTTATCCACTCGGCCATGATGGGGCCTAACTGCTGTGCAAATGGTAGATTAGGGATGGTATGCAGTAACCTTTTCCCCCCCTTCTTTCAGCAAGCCTGGACCTAAAAATCTGCTTACGTCCAATAGAAAAAATTCAATACATTCTACCAATTCAACAGATATTCTCAAAATGTTAAACAGATGTATAAAAATTGAGATAAGGATATGAATTTGTTTTATAAACCCTTGAGCATCTTTGAAAGATGGTAACCATGCTATGTTCATTTCGCTCTGCAATAAGTTTTTTTTTTTTTTTTTCCCTCCCATGCCGTAAATTGGTATCCTATTTGGATATTTTTAAAGTCAAATTTAGTCCATCTCCTATTGCAGTAAAAAAACTACATTTTACTGCAATAGATGCATTTATCACAGAGAATTCTTTTTAAAGGTGGACTTTGCTCTTCCCAATTCTTACTCAGTTAAGCCTATGTTTTGAGGAACTTAATTCACCACCTAGATTCAGTCTATTCGCTTCCATCATTGAGAAGATAACTGAAGATTGCTCTTGCGAATTTCTCAGCATTAGTCTTGAATCCAGCCCTGGGCTGTAGCGCTGCGTCATTTTAAAAAGGTGACAGCAGACAGATTAACCCTGGGAGGTTAATCTAAAGTTTGGGCGGGGGAGGGGGAAAAAATGCCCATGTTTTCAGAAACAATTTTTGCATTTTGTTAAATGCTCCAAAATAATTTTGGGAGAAGCTAATTATAGAAAACCTTATTTCAAAATAACAAAATGTACAATACAGTGAAATTTCTTTTGTGCACACACACACAAATTTCAAAATAGTATTTTCACAAAAGCAATTTTATTCGAGGCAAAAGCAATTTTATTTGCAAATGGTAGAAAAAGCAATTTTATTAAAGTAATTTTATTTGAGCAATTTTAAGCAATTTTAAAATTTTATTGAGCAATAAAATTCAAAGCAATTTTAAGCAATAAATCAATTGCTTTTAAATGCAATTTTATTTGAGGCAAAAGCAATAGCAAACAATTTTATTTGAGGCAATAAGCAATTTTATACTTAAATAAATTCTTCCATTTTTCATTCAAAGGCAATATTATTTGAGGGGAGGGGGGAGATGACTCTCCCCTATTACCTTTGAATTCTCTTTGATCCGCCACTGGTGCTGTGTTATTCCGGTCGAGTAGATCGTTGCCTAATAAAGTAACCAACTCTGGAAAGTTCAATTTTAGACAACAGTGCTTACGTAAGGAGAAACGGTTGTACTAATCAATTAAATCGTTCTTCAAGAGCAGCCTTGTTCGTTCTTTCTTTCCCTTCCCCGATTAGCAGTTGTTAAAACTTTCACCGCTTCATAAACGTTGTGGTGAAAGAATGAGTGAGCACACAAGAGTAGCCTTCGGGCGCTAGTTTTCTCAACAAGGACGGCCGGTCAAGAACCGGCCTCTTGACAGTTCCTACAAGCAGACGGCCCGAGAACGAAACAAGGTGCGTCTCGTTACACATAAAATGAAGTTGGCAAATGATGAATTCCAAGAATTACGTCTCATTTGCTCTTCAAAGTCGGGGCTCGTCCGCCATTGGCCTGGAAGTGGAGGAAAAAAAAAAAAACCATCGACTGGCGATTACTTGCTCAGCCAGAGTTGGCACTAATTAATAATGTAAATTTGGCTTGATCGAAATTACCAACTCAGCACAGCTTAATTGAAGAGCGCGCCATGATTGTCGGCCAGTGCTTGGTCCAAGGGGGATTTTTCGAGGGTAAAAATATTCTCTGGTTCTTTTAAAGTGACAATGTCTATCGTAGATCAGGGCAGAATAGCAAAGTATTAAAGATATATCATCACCGATTGCTAAAAAGTTAAAGAGGACAGCACATGTGTAAAAGTATTAAAAATAAAAGACAAAAGCGGATTCTCCAAACAAATCACTCCTCCCTTGAAAAATTAAAAAAAAAAAAACGCTATTTTTGAAAGTTCGGGTTGAGAAAATCTATTGGTTATTTGCTTAACCAGAAATGGACGCTAATTAATACAGTGACTGTGGTTTGAGCAAAATTAACAACTCGGCAACTAAATTGCTATATCGTTTTTGTTAGTTTCCTTAGAGGAAGGGGGTTAACCATCCTGCAAGGGAAATTTATCTTGTCTTGCAATGAGAGTGTATAAATTTTGGTATAATGGACCACTGATGCTTCCCCCTATCCCTTTTACCAATTAGTGATTTTTTTTTTTTTAAATATGTGATTTACTGGGCTATCAATTACGGAGCTGTTCATTGCTGTCAATTTACAGGCTCAATAATTTTCACTCTACTTCACATTTTGTGTTCGGAAAGAACCATCGAACTGTTCGTTAGTCATCATCGAAAAGTTATCTGTAAATTTGATCATAAGAAATAATTGAATAATACAGTTAGTGTCTAACTTTCTGTTTAAACGAGTTCAAAGTTTAAATTGAAAATAAAGGCCATGAAAAACTAACATAAATGATCGAAAATGTATATTTTTCATGACAGAAAGGTTTTTTTTTTTTTTTTTTTTTTTTTTTTTCCCCGCAGTACTTTAATTCTTACATTTACATAAGCCTTAAAATATAAAAATATATTAGTAGTACATAAAAGCACATTTTGTATTTGATGAAATGCTTCTTAGTTGATTTTATTTGTAATTTTTTTTTTCACTGCACTCTACTGGTACTGCTAAGAAACCAGTTTTAAAGGCAAACTAAACAGAAAAATATTTCCATCACTTTTTCCCCTCCCTACCCTTCTCCGTCAGTTTTATCCTCATTTTTTCTGTGCCTGTAAACACAAGCTCACTAAATTATGAGACATTTTTTTTTTAATACTTAAATCTAAAAGATCGCAATATTGCGTGCCTCAAGAATTTTGTAAAATGCATGTTCACATTGAAAAAAAATAATGGTTATAAAAAAATAATAACTAGGCAAATAAAAATTAAATACCGTTCGCAAAATATCCTAATTGAAAATAAAACTTTTTAGAAATACTTTGCGATTGATACATGATTGTAGGATTTTAGAGTTATGTGCATGAAAAGAAGGGCATTTTAAGGCATGAGAAGGAATTTAAAAAAAATTCCTAGGATTGAAAATGTATGGTAGGTTCTATTTTGTAAAAACTGTAAAATAGCTGCTCGGAGGGGCCTCGTCCTATATAATTTAATACCTTCCCATTATATAACCACTTATTTCCATTCTTTACTTTTTTTAAATGCACGAATTTTACATTATTTGAAGATTTTCTTGAAAAATCGCTTAATAGAACGTCAGTTATGTCATAACATACTGACGTTCTATTAAGTGATTTTTCAAGTAAAGTAAAACATACAAGGGCCAGCTAGCTCATCGGTGGTTCTACTTTTGGCGTATTTCTTCCGTGGATAGAATCGGCATATTTGACTGTTTAGCACATAAGTTTGAGTCTCTAGCAATTCATAGGGAAAAACAGGTGTTCAAGATACAATTGTAAAAGGAGTAAAACTAAAATTAGTCTTGCCGGTAACCGATTTGAAATTTATAATTATACATTTATTAAAAATATTCATATAAAATCACTTGGGGTTTATTATGAACAGGTCCTTGTATAAATAGTGTTTTACTGTGCTATAATTAAGACATCTTTCAAAAGACCTATCCAAAACCAAATATAAATGGAAGGACGAATAAATGAAACATTAACAACTTTGTTTATTAACTGTTAAGCGCTACTATTGTAAATTTATATGAATATAAAATTATAAAGATTATCTTAACGACTTCACACATAATAGTTTCTACACTGAAAACAATAACAATTTCAAAATAAAACATTTGCCATAAAAAATGAAACAAACTTTACCTTTCTGTACATCTTTAGTATTAATGGAATGTACACTGTACGCCAATTATGATGCAATTTATTTTCAAGCAAACATCGAATTTAAAAAAAATCTTTCATAGTCGTCTGCTATGCTGATTGTCTTTGATTATTAATTACTTACAACATAACGGTTTGAAACGGTTTTAAGTTAATGAAATCTCTTTTTCACTCGTGTTCTGACAAACAAAATAAGTTTTAAGCTGTTCAAAATAATAGACTGCTTTTTTTTTAAAGGAAGACTGTTAAAGCGTTAAAAAGGTACCCTCTACATCCTTTATTTGACCTTTTACCTGCAAGAAGTTTCTTCAAATATCGAAATAATGAGCAAGACAGAAAATTTTTTGAACTTTAAGAAGGTGAAAAAAGACTTGTAACCGATACTGTGAGCCTTATAAACGAAGAATTTTTTCATGAAAATGAATGAGTCGATAGAAAGCGACGTATAAAAGTTGTATAAATGAATGATAAACGTATAAACGGTGCTTTACTATACCTTAATCTTAACCAATATTAAAGTTATTAGAAGTCTGAGAAGTGTTACATAACAATCTTGATTGGCTATTGCCAATATATATTTCACATACACATTTCTTATGCAGATCTTTCAGGTAAAACCATAAAAATAAAAAAATCGAAAATCATTTTAGCTATCATAAATATGATAAAAATATAAGTATAAAATAAAGATCAACAGTCTTACAACATTGGAGATTTAGTAAAAATCCTCAAGAAAAAATAATTATTCACAAAAAAGAATGGGGAAGATTGAAATTGGGATGCTTTCAGTACAATTTACCCTTTTAGTTGAAAGTCCGGAATTCCAGACCACGAACACCCCCTACATGTGACTGCCATTTCCCCACTGCAATCATAAGGAAAAAAATTCTCAAAAGTTATTAAACTTAGGGATTTCTTTTTTCAGAATTTAGGGGGAAAAAATCGGGAGATTTTTGATTGAAAGCAGGAGAAATTACCAAAATCCGATAGTTTGTAGGAAAATCCAGTAGAATTGACGGGTATGCGACTGACTTTCACCTCACACAACTACGATAACTCTGAAGAAAATTGAGAAATTTCAAGTTTCTCCCTCCCCACTCTCATTTCCCGCACATGCTCACAATTCCATTGTTGTATTATGCGAGAAACAAATCTCCCAAAACATGATGCATACGTCATTCGCAAATCTGCATATTTTAACATCACCCGGCGTGTCAGCCAGCACAGACATATACTGCATGCTTCCAGGGCGTTCACTGCAAATGCTTTTTAAAAACGTTGTACGTCTGGCGCGATTATATTTCTGAAACACAGAGAGAAGAGAGCAGAGCATATATTTGAACAACACATAAATTTAACGAAAGGTGTGTCCAAATAGAAACCTGTTTAAACCACGCTGCTCTTGAACTTGAAACATGAATGTCAAAATTTTTAGCTTTTATTAAGGGAAGGGGGGGGGGGGGGGAGAGGACCGAGTTAAGAAGTGCGCGTGTGTGTGTGTACACTCAAAATTTTCACAGGGCAACGCCTGACAGATTCCAAACTTGACGATAGAAGCAGTGGAAAGGGAACGGGGGAGGGAGTATCTATGTAGGCATAAAACCATTATTTTTTAAATAAAAAACCTAACGTCTTACTTTTTTCAAGTATATGAATTATTTACTATGGAATCTATTAAAATGGGCAGTGTTTGATCGGCTGGTAAGATGCCTGGCTCTGATCTGGATCGATGGACTCGAGTTCAATTTTAGTCGTCCTTGCGGTGAAAATGCACGTTAAATCTGCGGGTCCGTATGTCCTGACGTTAGGTAGGTTGGCAGGTGGAATAAAAGTACCAAATTTCCATTGATGCTTCAGATTGTGAGGACCAACTTCCACATTCGAGGACTGAAACTGCCACGGCGAATTTCCACATTCTGGAGGACCTCCGAAACTGAACGTTAGTTTTAAAATAGTCCAGCACATCTCGGCTGTCAGTCTTTGGTAGTAAAATAAAACAAAAATTTATAGAACTGGGAGGTCACTTAGGTCCGCGGCTAAGTAGCCTTCGTTTAAACCAATCTTTCCTAACAGGTAGTTCGCGCACTCAGAGGAGTTCTTGAAGCACCAATACACAGTGACTGTACAAGAAGTTTACCAATTTCTTTGTTTTTTCGGAGAGGGTTCACAAGGAGAAAAAGTTTGGGAACTAGTAGTTTAAACAAAAAAGGTAATGGTCCAGGTGCAACAAATTAAAGCCTTTTCACTGGGGATAATTTATCAAAACCATTGTTTTATAGAACAATGTCGACATACTTATTGTTAAACGCCCCCAGCTTCGAAGGACCAATTCAAACGCAGGAGGGGTTATGGGTAGAAAGATGCGCAGAGCTCATTGCGCTGGTGAAGAAATGCAATTTTTAAGTGTTATAAAGTATTATCAATAATTTCCTTTTATTGAAAACAAAATGGTTCGTTTGCAGCTATCGTGTTCTGAAATTGCCAGCAACATGTAAACATTCCCTGTGCTTTGTATCCTCACCCCTATTTTGCCACTGGACTCTTTCAGTAAGCGCATGCGTCTTTGCGTCCATGGGCGTGCTTAAAGTGGGAGAATAGTATCTTTACTTTTTCAAAATGTTCAGGCGCTGTAATTTTGGAAAAATAGACATCATGAATTAAATCTCTTGTAGATTGATAAGAACACACAAAAAGCTGGTGTTAAGTGGCTAAGACTAAAAAGACTTGCGCCCCCCCTCAAAAAAAACCCCTCTTTTTGCATGGAAAAATGTTTCACATGTTGAAGAATGGTGTTATTTAAAAATTATTAGTTTTACATATGTAGATTAGTTATGCAACAACGTTCAGTTCATGCTCACTTGCCTAGTGTTATCCAGTTTGTTCAGTGATCTCATAGAAAAAAATTAAATCAGTTTTACTCCAATTTCCGCCGTTTTCACCTGTTTCCTCTTTTTATCCACCATTAATAATAATTTGTTTGCACAGTTCAGGAAGAGAGTATTCAGTGTTTAGATAAAAAAAGCTGTAACATACAGAACGAACAATTAAATATGCTAAATTTCACCGGAAGCTATCATCACGAAAGCGTCAGAGATAAAGTTTTCCGTTTATTCAACTAAATCTACTTTAAGACAATGTTTGTGTTTGATTTACGAAGTGACGACAATTTACATAAGTATAGCGTCCCTTATCACGGCGTTAAGTCTGTCTGAAGTTGTAACGATTCGCACAGTCCAAATAAACATCTCAGGTAAATTCAAGTCAGAGTTGTTTGTAACAAAGTCCCACAAACAGGAGGTTAAAAAAAAAAAAAACTAAAGAATCAATAGAAATAATCTTACGAGGCTATAAAAGACATTCAAACAATTTGTAAATGATAGAAAACCGGAAAATTACTTCATCATAACTACATCACGGTAACTCAAATATCCCGAAACCCTAAGCCAGCGGTTTCTAATCTTAACGTCGCCCCCCACCCCCGCCACTCCCTTTAATTTTTCAACAATGTACATTTTGTCGAATTTTCTACAAAAGAATGTTATCAGTAAAGTTTGAATGAACATTTAAAGCGAAAATAGATATATTTTTGAGTAAAAGTAAGAATAAGATGATTTTTAAAAACATGCATAACTACTTGCTCTTTAATTTTTCTCGACCCCCCCCCCTTGCAAACGTTTTGCGCCCCCTAGGATATGCGCCCTACCTGTTAGGAAACGCTGCCCTAAGCGATGTGCCTCAATATCGGTTATGTGCTTATAAGAATTGAAGAGTTAAGTTATTTTGTCATTGATCCTATCATCAGAACTTGAGCAAATTAATGGGACCATCCTTAACGTACCATCTTTAAAATAAAGAAATGTAAAAAAAAAAAAAACGTTATTGAAATAGGTCCTCTTAAATTATTGCAGAACATATACATTTATAAAAAAAAGAAAAAGAAGAAAGATATATTATAAATTAGAAGAAATATTCCAGCGAATTGAGAACCACATTCACACAGGTGCTAAGCGCGGAGTACAAAAATTCTCTAGAAGAAAAAAGCTTTAGCAAAATTCTAAAAGCAGAAAAAAAAAAAAACCGCTATCGTGGTAATATTGAGAGTTTTTTCTCCGAATGCTTTCACAAAAATGCGAAAACCTTCTTGTTCCATTTTAGCAAGTCTTTTCGCATTATGCGAAAAATGCAGCCATATCTTAAATACTGCATCTAAGTGTGCTAAAAATAAAATCGCTTGTGACATGAATAGCTTTCGATGTGCTGATATTTGTAGCTTTTCCCTTTAAAAAAAAAAAAAATATTAGTAAAGTCTCTTCTTTTTATTTGGACAATATATCCAAACTTTTTACATGTTCAATGCATTCTAAAACATTGGCTGTTCTGACTAAAAAACTAAACTGTTCATTTTACGGACATTATTTTTTATTCTTCAAAATCATTGTCATTGCAAAATGATGCTACAGATCGTAAATCGACAAACACTAATTTGAATAATCTTTATCAGTAAAGCATGTTTTTAAGGGCTTCTGATTCAGGAAGACTAAATAAGAAATGTTTTCAGCATTATGACATAGTAAGACATAGTCAGTATTGATGACACTGGTCGACATAAGCAGTATTAATGAATATTTTTTAGTTAGAAAGCAATTTTTTTTAAACTAACACAAGAGATTTATTTAGATTACGCAAACTTAGCAAATTTTAAACAACTAAACTGAACACACTGGGTTTAATTTGTAACATCTAAAAACGCATTATTCTTGATATATACCAACATTGGAACTAACTTATTTTAAAAACTTAGTGTAATTTACACTAATATTATCTTAAATAAAACTTGTTTCAAAGAAACTTGCTTTTTCCACCAAAAATCTTTATTGAAGTAATTATAGAACTTAACCTTTATAAGCAAGAATTAAAAAAAGTCTCTAACAAAAATGTCTAAAAATTTTAGAAATACTGAGCAAGCATATACTTAAATTTTAAATAAATGAAAAAACAAGTCCTACGAAAAACGATACAAAAGAACTAGGTCTTTTTTTATAAAAGAAATTTTTAACTTTTGAAAATACATTTCAGATTAACGTAACCATAAAGTATGTCTTGAAGTACAGTAATGAGAACTAAATAAAAGTTAACGTTAGCATCCTTTCTGATATGACACAGAAAAGAAATCGTTAAGAATTTGGAATACCCTATTTTTATGTTTACCAATTATCTTGAAAGATATCCGTCGCCATTTTTTCATCTGCATACTCTTTCAAAAACATTTTCCGATCCTTTTTATATTTTATTTTTTTGAGAGGACAAGATTACTTTGAACCGTAAATAAACGCAAGTTTTAGGGACAATATCATTATTACAGGGGAAAAAAAAATTAGCAATGAACTTCCTTTTTCGCGAGGTGTATAATTTTCTTAATAAGATGATAAGTCTCAAGGCGATTCCCCCCCCCCCCCGTTTATCTAGAGTAGGGTACATTCAAAGGAACCAAATTTTATTACTATCCTATGCTTACGATTCGCTCAAATTGGGGTAATTATTTCATTTAGACTGACTTAGCACTGAAGTGCTATTTCGTTCACGCCGCACAGTGGAGTATTCGTATCAAAATCCTGGCCAAAAGTCGAAAATTTTAAATTTGTTTAAAAACAGTAATATATATGTTTTTGGATAGCCTAGTAACTGATGCATCATGTAATGCATGTTTTTCGACCATAATTCATATCCAAAAGATGCAACACTCGGTTTAAAAGCAAGTTTCTTCATTTACGGCAAGAGATTTCAGCGTTTCCTATTACTTCGTCTTGCATTTTTTACGGGCTCTTTAAATTAATTTACTGATTTGATACTAAGTATAATTGTAGTAAAATATGTGTATTTTAATTATATGTATCTATTAGCGTGAAAAAATAATATGACTTTATTTTAAAAAATTGTTAACTTTTTTTTTCTTATTTTTTTTCAAAGATCCAGATTTCAAAAAGCTTTTTGAAGGGGTGTCGCGGCTTGTCGCGCCTAATTTCAACTATATTCGTAATTATTACAGTATTGATTGTCTATTCCAAGAAAAAAATGTTCCCCCAACATCCACCATTTCTTTAAAAAAATTATTTATATAGCGCCATTTTTATTTTTTCGATAATTTTTCGACGGGTGATCGCAAAAGGGATACAAACATACGCGCTTGTACTTCTCATAAACTATAAATTATGTGCAAGTGTTTGGATAAAGGTATATAAAATTTCATTTCAGTTAAGATTTAACATCGGCATTTTAAATTCAGTATGTAATTTCTTATTTTTCTGATGTAAATTGGCTATAAGAAGAAAATTTCTACATATTCCAAAATTGCCCTTTCTTAGTCCTGTAAATAGTCCCATCTATTTACAGCTTAGTTTTCCATTTATGTCGTAAATTGTGTCCAAAGCAAAAGTTCCCCATTTTTGGATCTCAAAGGTTGGCAACTGTGACTTCGGGTCATTGGAGTGTGAGTGTGTAAACAGAAACACGTGCTAGCTCAGTCATTTTGAAGTGCTGGCTTGAAATAAATTACTTTCTGCTCCAGCTTGGAATGAGATTTTATGGGTTTCAAGTAGGCTTCTTTTAAGCAGTGTCCTTTTAGCTGCTCTAGACAAAGGCCAACGAAAAAGAGCAAGCCTTATTACAGCGAGACCCTACAACTTCGCTACAGCTAGAACCTACAACAGAGGGGCCCGATGGTGGTCCCCCCCCCCCTCTCTCTCTCTCAAAAAAAAAAAAAAAAAAAAAGTGATTCTGAGTGAAGACGAATATCAGAGTTCAAAAGAATCAGAATGAAAAAGTTAATCTTCAGAAGTCATTAGAAAACTAAGATCCCTATAGTAACTACATTTAGATAAATTTTTATGTTAAAAATTGATTTATAGATAAGTAGTATTATATTTATAAGTATTATTAAAGTATTACATTTATATATTTTTATTGTGGTTAAGGCACAGCTACACGGCTATTTGCCTAACGGGAAGGTTGCCTTGGGCGGAGGGCTTTTTAAGGGGTTCTAATGCGTATTCACGTGACATCTGGAGAAAATCGCCCAAAACTCCAGACCGTTAGATCGACAGCCGCGTGTTATTACATTTATAAGTGGTATTATACAATAGCAGTACTTCCCAGTAAGGGACACTCCCCGGACAAGACATTTGTTAGAAACCAACTTCGTGTCGTTTGGCGATATATCGCCAAATTTGGCGACAACACGCTTTTTTATATAATTTAAGAAATACATAATACTAAAAAGTAAGTCAAAAGTCAACAGTAATGATTTTGACGCTAAAACACACGAAAAATATTTTTGGCCAGGATTTTGACACAAATACTCCACTGTGCGCCGGTATTTCCTGACATAATATGTGGACAGATTTGTGTCAACACGTTTCCGTTGCATCTTTTAACAGGGTAACGGTGCATTCGACTGAGCTCAAATTTGGTATATATATTAAAGACTACCGACGCACTACGGACTTTGATTTTGGTGTGTACACGACTTTGTTTTTTTTTTACACGGCAGCAAAAAATATTTCTAATGCATTACGTTCAATGGAGAGAAATACTTAATAGTTCGCTAGCTCCTAAACTGTGCATTCGATTGAGCTCAAATGTGGTATATATATTATAGACTTACCGACGCACTACGGATTTTGATTTTTGTGTGTATAGGACTAATGTTTTTTAAACAGGGCTACGAAAAAAGAATTCTCATACATTACGGCCTACTGAGAGAAATACTTGAATATCCCAAAATAGCGCGGGGGGGGGGGGATAAAATGTTGAAAGTCGCTAAGGTTTGAAATTTTTGATGATTTATCGCCAAATTTGGTGCCAAATAATAAGTCTAAAACTGAACCAAGCTCCGGGATATCTTCCAAATTTTGGCTAGAAACCGGCAAACACGACAGTTTATTACAAAGAATAGGTAGTCAGAATATACTGACTACCGATTTTACCGTAAAGATTTTAAAACAGTTTTAGCAGGATTTTAATATAGATTTCAAATTCTGAAGGAGTGTTTTGTGAAACAAGACAAACTCTTGGATTATGATGCACTTTCTAAACTGCATTTATAAAAGTGAAATATAGTTAAAATATGCTTGGCGAAGATGGCAAAAAAGTTTAAGTAGGCGATTTTAATACAGATTTCGATTCCAAAGATGTGTTTTATGTAACAAGGAAGAAAAATACGGCACAATTACGAATAATGATAATCTTTCCAACTTAATGGTAAGAGGAAGAAAAAATAGGGACGACGCATAGATCATGATACGCTTTTATTATATAGCACGTTAGTGCGTATTTAAAATATGAAAGTGTAAGATTTTTTTTTTTTTAAAGTTTATATCGTATTAAAAGTTAATGTTATCGAATGGTTATCAACTTTATACTGTCACTTCAAAACTTAACTAAAAGGATTAATTTATAGGATTATGCTTATCCCGATTGTTTCCAAGAAGTTGACCCTGTTTGATTCGTACTTTATAATCAGAGTCCGATTTGTTAGGATTGTGGAAAAGCTTTATGTCAATAGGAGTTCATGCTGACAAGGGTTCATATATCCTATTATGTTTTCAATGTAGGGCAAACTAGACAGTGGCACAGTTAATTTTTAAAAAATCATATTTCCTTTTTAAATGTAGCTTTCTGGATTAATCCGTGTAAACACTTTACGTCATTTATGTAAAAAATAAATAAAATAAATTGGGGAAGCTTGGATTTGGGTTTTGGGATTCAGGTAAAAAGTGTACAATAGCTCAAGTAAATGAACAGACATTGACAATGGTTGTTCATTTACTGGGCATTACATAATATTCCCAGTAAATGAGCATAGTACAATAGACATCATGACAAAGTACAATAGAATTGATCTAATACGATATCAAAGGGATTTCTGGATAGCAAAGGGACCCCAGATAAGACTTTATCCCCGGGGCCCCGACTTGGCTCTCTGCGCCTCTGTCAACAAATGATTATTTTTCAAGAGAAGGAGATATGAACAAGGGTGTGAAAATGTCAATTAAGTGTGAAATAACTTTATTGCACAGAAGGAAATTACTGTTGCCAATCTATAGACTGAAAAACTCTTCAAATCTGATTAAAAATATGTAAGATACTTCTTGCTGTGTTCGGTCACTGGCAGGCTTATACCTTGTGCATAGCAAGCAAGAGTCGATACAGGAATTTTTTCCAGGGTTCTTTTTTGTGAAAACTATTTTTGCAAATTTCAATATCTGTTTTTTTGTGAATTTTCAAAACAACTTTAGTGAAAGTCACCTTTCTTCTTAAAGAAATTTACAAAACAAATTAAAATCCAAGGTAAAATGCTGCTAAAAGGTTGTTTTAATAGATTATCTTTTTGCGAAGGAGCCGTTTTACTAGATTATATTTTTGTGAAGGGGCCATTTTAATAAATTTAAATTTTGTGAAGAGACCGTAAAATGGGCCCAAATTTTGTCTGCATGGAACCCTGGTAAGTACGCAGTAGTCAGACAAAAAAAAAAAAAAAAAAAAAAATATTTAAGCTTTTGTTGAGGAAAATTTTAATTTCAGGCAGAGGAGGCAGTCCTCCTCTCACTATGTTCCAGTATTTGATATATTCCACTAAAATAATTCTCCATCTCTCCCAATTGTTTAATTAATAAAACTGCATGTAAAAGTTTTCTTTGCTAGCAATACGAAACACAAAGAACAAAAGGCACAGAAGTGGCGGACAGGAAAGAACAATTAATTTTCTTTATCCAGACTGGAAATAAAATAACGACCGTTAAAAAGAAAGAAGAAAAAAAAAACAAGAACAGACGCGATTAAAAATAAAGATGTTCGTGATGTCATGATGATGTAAAAATGTGTGACCTCTTCTCACTTCGGATGTGTTAAGAAATTCACCACGGCTCTAAGATCCATTTTATTGCCGTCACGGTCTCGGCAAACATTTTTTTTTTCTTTCTTTCTTCTTAATTTTCTTTTCGGCAAGATTACGCGAACGTAGATATTTCAGGTGTCTGGGGGATGTATATATTCAAGAAGTCTGGATATTACGGGAGGTAATTTATCCAGTCTGGCAACAAGAAAACGTTCATTAATCATGCTATGTACAAGAGTATAATTTTGTTAATTTCTTTTTTTTTTTTTTCGTAGTTTTTGTTTTCTCTCACCAGAGGGATGGGGGGAGGGGGGGAGCTTAATCAGTTTTCGCCGTCCCATCGTCGAAATTGGATTTGTTTCTCCGCGGTTTTGGGGATTCTTTTTGTAGGTTAATTTGAAAGCGTGAAAACGGCATTCGAAAATTCAGAGTGTTTATACGACACAGGGAAAGCATTCGCGGTTTTGGAAAGTGGAAAATTTTTCCTCCCAAACAAGCTATGTAAGATTGATAGAGTGGGATGTTAACCACAGTCAGTCGCAAATCTCCAGGCAGTGCAGTACGTTTACGCTTTAAAAAAGTGATGTTATTAATTCAAGGAAAAATTTCTTAAGACGACCCACTCTCCGGTTCTGTCTAGAATTCGGCCTAAGGGAAATAGTAGGTTAGTGAAAGGAACTTTAAAAATAGGAATGATCATAAAAATGTGCACAAAAACTAACCATTAAAAATGTATTTAAAATTTAGTTACGTGATTATTTACTATGTGAAGGCGTTCGCTGGCGACACACACACACAAGGGCTGAAATTTCCCATATGCTAGGATAGGTATAACAGGGGTGAGATCGGGGGGGGGGGGGAGAAATCACACGAGAGCGAAAAATTTGCACACGTGATATTTTTATATATTATATGTGAAATAAGTTTAAGAAGTAAATCATCAGAACGTGCTACAAGATAAAAATATTACACAGTTAATAATTGAAGGGTCCACGAGAAGAACGATGAGAGTCTACTTTTCGTCAATGTTGAGGTTTCTACTGCATTTCTGTTGTTCATGAGTGGCACTATTAATATCCGAACCCATAAGGGGAAAGAACGATCAGAATACACTGAAAACATAGCCCAAAGATACAGTTTACTGGGGAAGAACGTGGAAAGTCCCGTGCGCATTTCGATTTTTTGGAAAATCAGCTGTATTGGACTTTCATCATTCTTCCCGTGGACCCTTCAATTACTATCAGGAATTCACAGTAAAAAGTGCAATTTTCAAAGAAAAAAGACAAAGTAAACTCTTAATTCACAAAAAGCGAAATTAGCCAAAAACCCGAAGAATCTCATCCCTGCTAAACATAGGAATGAAAATAAAATCGAAGTATTGTTAAAGCTGAGATATTATTTTATTAGCCTGTTTCAATGCAATAGTTTCCCAAACGGATTTACTCTAAATTTAGTCAGTGTACACACAATAAAATCTTCATTATTATCTGTCCTTGCCAATAAGTTATGGATACTTACAATGCTTGTACCAACTTTTTTTATAATAAAACTACTAAGCCTACAATATTAATCCTACCCTTAAAGCCGTTCCAACGAATAAACTTTTCTTTATAACTTTATTTTTTTTATATTTTGTATAAATGGAAAACTGAAACATTGTTAAATTTTGAAAAAATCGCTTTTGTTTTCTGTCTGTGTGTGTAGTTATTCACTTTGGTGGTACAGTTAAAAAAAATTCTAATTTGTCGAAACTGCACTAGCGTAGATAACTTGAAAGTTGCTCTTATCTTTCAAAATGCTAAACATAGAAGTAGCAGCTATTCACAAAGCATTTTGCCCCCGAGCTATGACTTTACTGTTTTTCATCCTACAAAAACGCAAAACATTGTTAAGTAACTCATTAAGCATTTCGCCCAAAAGTTGACTTGACTACTTAAAAAACTCCTGATTATATTGACAACAATCAACCCCATTTTAAAGTATCCACTTGCCCTCAGGTAAGACTGGAAGATGTTTAATGCCCCCGATTTCAAGGGCAGTACTGTTTTTCATAATTCAAAATAACAGTTCAAATAGAAGGAACAGAAAAGTATATCCCGCTGCAAAGTAATGTTTAATAGTTTTTACATCTGTTTTGTTTCAACCGGATTTCAAAACCAACATTGTGCATTTTTCAGATTTTAATAATGGCAAAATAATTATTCCATTTAAATAAATAATGAATAGAAAGAATAAACCATGACATTGACAAAATATTACTGCTAAGAATTATTTTAGTTCATTATATTATGTTAGTTAATGGCAGTTGAAATAAGAGCCGTTAAGAAACCTTTATCGGAAAATGAACACTCTTTTTGAAGTATGTCTCTTTACAAGCTGCATTATGCACATTAATAAACGATAAACCTGTATGAATTTCCAAACCTTCAGGGGGAAAAAAAAAATTCTGAAGAATTTTCTTAGAAAGTTACGACAACGTGTATTATTTATTATGGTAGGTATTACAGCTTCAAATCATCCTGAATATTTTTAAGCCCCTCGCACAGTTTATTTTAATTTGCGTATAGTACGTGAGGAAGATTTTGTTTCTAAGAACTACACACTTAAGGGTGTTCTTTTTCAAAAGTTATAGGCTTCACAGTACTCTTGAACAGCTTTAAAAACAAACTGATGATGTTAAATACTCGAAAAAAATCAATAATGTCTCTTCCCTATACTGCATTATAAACTTATATTGACAGTCAACTAAAATGTCTCGTGCAACTTTCAGAAAAAATTCATAAGCACAAAAATTGCCTTCGAAAAAGTTCCGCATGTTAATAAACTAATTGTGAGAGTGTCCCAAAAGAATTCAGGACGTTCCTTTATATAAGCTGCTCTACACAGCGAAATTTTGAAAAACCATGTCTTTTATGAAACTTCCAGAAAAAAATTCTCAAACATGGCAAAATCATTCGAGGAGTGCACATTCTGCAAAATTTTTGAATTTCATGAAGTTTTTCTAAAAGTAACGTTTCCTAAAAGTAACGTTACTGTTACTAACGCTAAAAGTAACAGTAGCTTACTTTTAACGTTAAAAGTAACGTTAAAAGAACTGGCGTCATAATACGTATTTGTCGTTCATTTCAAAATAAAGCACAGTTTGTAAAGCGACATTCTAAACATTTTGAAGTGCTTTTAGTTAATTCTCATTTATGTATCGAACTCTTATGATCTTTTTTCCTAAATATACCGTTAGCGGAGTACTCACATTTACTTACCTGGTTCCGACCGACTTTGATGACCAAAATGGCACAGAATCCATGGAGAAAAAACTGCGATATTTTGAGTTTAAAAAGTCATTATGTTTCCTATTTCTACATAGTCAATTTAAATTTTCCATGTAACAGCAAAGCTAAAAACGACAACTGTGCCTTGCATTTGACTCATCAGTTGTTAGTTTTCGCAGATAGAAATGTTGAGGTATCGGAAAGAACAATTAATGTTCATAAAATCAGAAAAATAAAATCTATAATCACTTGATTCTGAATTTAAAATCATAGAAGAAAACTGTAGAGGGGGGGGGGGACGAAAACTTACATTAGAAGGTTAAATATTTTTTAAAAAATCTTCAAAAAGATATTGACCACATGGAAATTTTATTGTGATAATAACTAAACTACAGAAAATGCTTTTAAGGCGACGGGCATTTTCAAAACCCTTGTCTTCTGTTTTAGATGTGTTCACCTGAGAGTTGAATATCATTAGGATTAGAACAGAAGCGGATCCAGGGGAGGGGCTAGGGGGCTTCAGCCCCCCAAAAAAGGTTGCTAAAGGGTAACATTCTGCTTTATTATACACTTTAAGTATATAAAATTATCTTTTTTTATAACTTAGCCCCTCCCAAAAAGTTTTACATTACTTATACTAAACATTATACTAAAATTTTGCTTCATCGTACGTTTTGTTTGGGTTAAATAAGCTTTTTTCAAAGTTTAGCCCCTCCCAAAAATAATTTCTGGATCCGCTACTGGATTAGAATAACAGTCAAACCTCGTTAAAATGAAATCGCTTAGGATGAAATGTCGGTTTACATGAAGCACGTACTTGGACCCGACAAAGAACATTTATTTTTTGCTAATTCCACTTATTGAATAGCATGAAAATCGGTAAAAGCGAAACAATTCCCGCGGTCCTTTGAATTTCGCGTTGACAGTATTTCGAAACAAATCATATGGTTTTGGAAAATAAATATAAAAACTAATATCAAGCACTTCAAAATTTTTAGACTTTCTCCTTACAAGTTGTACTATAACACCGTAATAAATGATAAATCTTTATCAATAACGAGACTTTCAGAAAAAGTTCTTAAATATCGAAAATTTGGCAGGATGTGTTATTCTTCGAAAATTTTTGCTGTTCCATGTTGATGAATTTTTTTTTTTTTCCCCCCAGAAGATTCATAAATGGCACCGTTCATTTATTACGGTATGTAGTATAGCTTATGAAGAATCACTCTGAATTTTTTCTAGTCTCCGCCACAATTAGTTTAATTTGTATACAAGACCGTGAGACAGATTCTGTTTCTTCGAGCACCCTTAACGACGTTCGACTATGCATGACAATTAAGGGAGACAATTAAATCCTTCATCATCTGAAATTAAAATATTTGAAGCGCATTTCTTTCACACAACTAAAAGAAAAATGTTTATCAATATGCATTTCAGAATGTTAAAAAAAAGGTGAATATAAATATCACACCGAAAATTAAAAAAGAATTGGCGTCAAAATGCAATTAATTTTAAAATATCTTTATATCAGTTTTTAAATGCGATAGCTCCTACGAAGTATTACAGTGCCGATATGCACAAGAAATTTTAATTTCAATTGGGCTGTATAATGTTGACAGATAAATTGTGCTTCACGAAAATCTATATCATATTTTCATAAAAATGCGGGTATGGTTAATGATAGTGCTAATAGTCCGGAATACTGGGAGGTTGTTTGATGTATTCAGGATTTATAAAAAATGCTCTAAATATGACATGATATAGGTGTGCAATACTAACGTGGCGGATACAGATTTTGAAGGCCTAGTTAAAAAAAAAGTGCTTTAGAATAATATTTTGATTTACTGTACATTGTTTAAAAAAAATAAAGCTTATTCAACCTAAACACAATGTCCTTGCCAAAAAAACTACTGTATCGCGTAGCCAGGAAAATTTTTCGGGGAGTATATGAACTTATGTGTGTATAAATAGACGCAATTTGATCACTAATCCAAAAATTTCGGGGGGGGGGGATATATCCCGATATCCCCACCCTCGCTACGCCCCTGTCTGCCACTTTTCGAACATCTAAGTCAGATATTTCAATTGTATTTAAATATACCTTCAAAATAAAATATTAATTGTTTGATAAAATCTCGCTTTCTTTCTTTTTATTTCAGGAAGGTGCATTTATTTTCAATTTTATTGCTGCAATTTTAATTCATAATCTTGAAATGTTTGATAAACAAACTTAAAAATCTGGAGTGACTCCACTCGACTTTCCGAACACTTACGATTAAGATCATTACCAAGCACTTAAATAAATTTTAATCGATGAATAATTCAAACATATATACCAAATTGAAACTCAATCGAATGCACCGTTTAAAACGCTTGCGCACTTTCAAGAATTTCTCCCCATGTGCCATTATGTCATAATATAAAAGAAATAGTTTTTCTACAGGGCTACGACAAAGATAAGTCCTATACACACCAAAATCAATACCGGTCTTGCAACGGTGGTTTATAACATGTATACCCAATTTGAGCTCAATCGAATCTACCGTTTAAACGCTAGCGCACTTTCAAGAAATTCCCCCATAGGCCATCATGTAAAAGAAATCTTTGTCGTAGCCCTGTAGAAAAACTATAAGTACTATACACACCAAAATCAATACCGGTCTTGCGACGGTGGTTTATGAGATATATATCCAATTTGAGCTCAATCGAATGCTCCGTTCAGGAGCTATCGTGTTCACTCACATACACACAAACACACACACACACACACATACATACATACATCTCGTAAAAATAGCATAAATGGATTCAGAAGCCCTCAAAACGTGTAAAAACACCAAAATCTCGAATTCGAATTTTTTCATGATTACAATACTTTCCTTACATGGTACATGTTCGGAAAGTAAAAATAGTTGCAAGATTTCTTCTGTCACAAGTCTAAATTAGCGCAAAGCCGAGAGAAATGCACCACAATAAATAAAATGGAAGTAAATTGATGTTTATTGTTGGCCCGGTACCATTTGATTCGTGGACCAGTACCCGGGAACCACTGCCCTATATTACCCCCCCCCCCCCGGTTACGGACTTTGAAGACCCCAATTCGGATTATTCTGCTAGGAGTGCAAGATCATTTCCCGCATTCAACGTCATCAAAATCTCGATATTTCTCTGTATCATTTTGTCTTTATTCATTTCGAGCATAACACACGAGATCCGATTGGATAAGACACTGAACGTGACTCAAGTGTGAAGGTCCCGCGTTCGGGCCTATCGCGCCGTTGCCGATCTAATGGTCTATAGCAGGGTTTCTCAAACTTGGTTGTGCGGCACAGCCAGCTGTCGTCAAAAAAAGGGTCTCTAGATCTGTGGCACGCGATGAACGTTTCGATCGTCTGCCATCTTGCTGGTAGTTAAGTCGAGCGATGGCGCAACGGCTGCCCTTTTTTCAGCAGTGTGCCATCTACCCAGTTGTTCTCGCATTCTTCCATTCTTCAGCAGATGTCAGAGCTGTTAAAAAGAATCGTGGCCATTTTTTGACGGGAAATGACGTGCTAAACAGTAAAGGATTCTCGCGGAGCTATGTCACCCGCAACTATTTTTATAGAAATCCAATCTATTCTTCGTGACTGGCAACAGTCAAAACGTCAGAGTTTGGTGTTCCCAGAGCGGGAACACTGCGCGTTAAAGGGTTAAAGGAATATCAAAATTGATAAAAGTTTGGCGACCCCTTGCTACAGGTCTCGCGTCCCCAATTGAGCTCACAACCCACAGTTATAGAAACTCGGGTCTAGAGCTTTGGTCGTTTTGCTACAGATGTGGCAGGAGTACTCTCCAGAACCCCTTAAAAAGTTCTCCGACCAAACCCGTATACAGATGCCCCTCATGTAGACGTGTTATAACACAAAAGCAACCCCCTCCGTGCGAATTATAATTTCCGTTCGTTGTCTTCAGAATTTTTGCTCGTATCGTCAGCAGAGGATTTTTACTTTCCGAACATATGTTATAAATTCTTCCGATATAGGTTATAAACCACCGTCGCAAGACCGGTATTGATTTTGGTATGTATAGGACTTATAGTTTTTCTACAGGGCTACGGCAAAGATTTCTTTTAGTACATTATGGCCTATGGGAGGAAATTCTTGAAAGTGCGCTAGCGTTTAAACGGTACATTCGATTGAGCTCAAATAGGGTATACTTGTTATAAACCATCATTGTAAGACCGGTATTGATTTTGTTGTGTATAGGACATAGTTTTTCTACAGGGGTACAACAAGGGTTGGCTTTTTCCCGGTAAAAACTGGTTTTTACCAGGGCATGGTAAAAACTAGGTTTTTACCGGTAAAAACCTGGGAAAAGGGGGTAAAAACCTAATGATACAAAAACCTCCCTGAGTCATTAACTGTATATTAATGCTATTTATAAAACTGTATTTCATGTAATTGATGTAGATATATCATCATCAGGACATCTTGATGATGCAAACTACATTATGTGATTGTGCAAACTACATTATGTAATAAGTAATATTTGTAAGCATTTGGTTTTCATTAAAATGGTTAAGATAAGTTCAGTGTAATAAAAATATATTTACAATTTTCCTTAAGTAAAAATTATTAAACTAGCCTGCATTACATAATTGTAATAAATATTGTAATGTGCCTTCTCATAATAATAGTTTTAATAAGTTTCATAATGATAAATGTGCATCTATATAAATAAAATTAGACTTTTGTCTGTACATTTCTTGGAATTCAAAAATTTTGCGATTTCTATCCGTTTCAAGCACCCGGGAATCCGATGCGACCCTCAAAAAAAAGTTTGTCTGTCTGTCATTCTGTCATTCTGTCCGTGACGCTTTTTTTGTTTAAGCATCACGTAAAAACGACTGAAGCGAATGATATGAAATTTGGTGTCATGATAGGTGGTTACTCAACTTAAAACATAGGCGTCGAATTTTTAAAAAATCTTGATTAGATTTTCAGATTTTGCGAAAATCGTTTCAAACTGCGTAAATTTGTGTTCAAGCATCACGCAAAAACGACTGAAGCGAATGATATGAAATTGGATGTCATAATAGGTGGTCACTCAACTTAAAACATAGGTGTCCAATTTTTAAAAAATCTTGATTAGATTTTCAGATTTTGCGAAAATCGTTTCAAACTGCGTAAATTTGTGTTCAAGCATCACGCAAAAACGACTGAAGCGAATGATATGAAATTGGGTGTCATGATAGGTGGTCACTCAACTTAAAACATAGGCGTCCAATTTTTAAAAAATTCTGATTGGATTTTGAGATTTTGCGAAAATCCCTTCAAACTGCGTAAATTTGTGTTCAAGCATCACGTAAAAACGACTGAAGCAAATGATATGAAATTGAGTGACATGATAGGTGGTCACTCAACTTAAAACATAGGCGTCGAATTAAAAAAAAATCTTGATTAGATTTTGATATTTTGCGAAAATCATTTGAAACTGCGTAAATTTGTGTTCGCACATCACGTAATAACTGCAAAGGTGAAAAAATGATATATGGTGAAATGATAGGTGGTCACTCACCTTAAACTATAAGCATCTAATTAAAAAAAATCCATCAGATTTCGAGATTTCGTGAAAATCGTTTAAAACTGAGTGAATCTTTGTTCCCGTATTACGTAATAACGACTAAAGCGAATGACATGAAATTTGGTCACACGATAGATGGTTGCTCAACATAAACTATAGGAGTCTAATTTTTTAAACATTTTTATTAGATTTTGAGATTTTGTGAAAATTCTCTCAAAATACGTTTATATTTCTTCAAAAATCACGTAATAACGACTAATACGAATGATACGAAATTGAGTGATATGATAGGTAGTTGCTAATCTTAATTTATAGGCGTTGAGAGAGAGAGAGAATTTTTAAAATATTTTGCTTACATTTTGAGATTTTTCGAAAATCGTTTTAAAATGCTGAAAATTTGTTCCAGCATCACGAAATAAAGACTGCAGGGAATGAAACGAATTTGGGTGACAGGATAGGTTGTCCCTCAACTTAAATTCTAGGCTTCAAATTTTTCAAAAATGTTGATTAAATTTTGCGATTTTGCGAAAATTATTTCAATATGCGTAAATATTCGTTCGCGCATCACATAATTACGACTAAAGCGAATGAAATGATATTACTTAGTTACTCTCTAACCTGTAATATTTTAACAATACATGAAAATTATAACTTCGCTTTCTTTACTTTGGCAACATACTACATCCATTCTGTGTACTCCTACAATGCTGACGAAAGTTCTTGCTTTTTGGAAATTTTCATTCACTAACCCGTCGAGGACGGGTACTTCAGCTAGTTATCTATAAATTTGAATTCTTGTAAGATGAAAACATGGATGACAGTTTTCTGTGTTTATTATATTCCTCAAAATGAACTATTTCCATATAGCATTCTTTTACTTACCAAATCAGACACTGAATTAGGTGAATATTGTTATATGGAAATGGAAATAGTATATGAAAATGGAAATATTAAATGTCCTGAACTTTTATCCCTGAGAAAATGAAAAAATAGCAGATAATCTTCATTGTTTGCTTGTGGATTAAGGCCGATTGACTGCACTAGGGTTCCAGTTCTATAGGGGAATACCTTCCTATTTCCAAAGGATCCTAGACAGTATTTATGTGTGGTTTCTGAAAAAAAAACAACACTAAAAACTCCAAACAGCTAGATCAACAGGCAGGAACCTGGCACCTCCCACCCCCTTTTCGAGAGCAGAACCTCTCAGCCATTGGTGGAGTGATAAATCTTCAAAAAAGTGACAAAAAATAGTCAAAAAAATAAGTTTTTCTCAAAGGTTGTAAAAACCCTGGTAAAAACATGTTTTTCCAAAGACAGTAAAAACCGGTAAATACCATCAGACGGTAAATACCGCCCAACCCTGGGTACAACAAACATTTCTTTTACATTATGGCATATGGGGGATAAGTTATTGAAAGTGCGCTAACGTTTAAACGGCTTATTCGATTGAGCTTCAGTTTGGTATATACGTTTGGATTATTCATCGATTAAAATTTATTTAAATGCTTGGTAATGATCTTAATCGTAAGTGTTCGGAAAGTCGAGTGGAGTCACTCCAGATTTTTATGGTTGTAGTAGTAAGGTTTCGCTATTGTACCGTGTAAAGACGAAACTAACTCCAAAGTCGTTAGTTCTAACACCACACCTCCCACCCCCCCATCGTTTTTTTTTCTTTTTCCTGTTCTGTGTGGGAAAAAAGTGAACTCTATTCAATTTCGCGGGCAAAAGCAGCAACGGCACTGGACAAATAATGCCTGCGCGTGTATTTATTTCGCCGCAGCAAGCATTTGATTTACCTGTCCCGATTCGAAAGTTCCCACGCTCTCTTGTAAGACATGCTTGTTGAGCGAAAGTACTGGAGGGGGGGGGGGGAGATGTTCAGAGCATTCATAAATCGCGTACTGTTTTTTACTTTCCGAGCATGTACCATGCAAGGAAAAGTATTGTAAACATGAAAAAAATTCGACTAAGATTCTGATGTACTGGCACGTTTTGAGGGTTTCTGATTTTGTTTATGCTATTTTTTTTTACAAGATGTATGTATGAATGAAAACGATAGCTCCTAAACGGCGAATTCGATTGAGCTCAAATTTGGTGTATATATTATGGACTACGGTATTAATTTTGATGTGTATAGAATTTATATTGTTATTACAGGTGGGGGGGGGGGGCTATGAAAAAAGATTTTTTTTACATAATGCTCTATGGACGGAAATTCTTGAAAGTGCGCTAGCGTCTAAATGGTGCATTCGATTGAGCTCAAATTGGGCATGTATATTACAGGTCACGGTCTCATGACCGGCATAGATATTGGTGTGTGTAGAGCTCATAGTTTTTGAAACCCCGTGAACAAACTAATTCTTATACAATACGGTCTAAGGACGCAAATTATTTAATGAGAGTTAATGTATCTAAAAAGTGCATTCGATTGATCTCAAATTAGGTACGCATATTATAGATCACTGTCTTACATACTGCATAAATTTTAGCCAGCGTAAAGCCAACAGTTTTTTCACAGGGCTGCCAATAAGTATACTTATAGATTGTTGCCTATGAATCATTTTAAATGCATTAGTGCCTGAACACTAGATCCGATTGAGTTACACGAAATTTATTTAACCCTTTAAGGCGCAGTGATCCCGTTCTGGGAACACCCAACTCTAACGTTTTGACTGTTGCCAGTCACGAAGAATAGATTGGATTTCTATAAAAATAGTTGCGGGTGACATAGCTCCACGAGAATTCTTTACTTTTTAGCACGTCATTTCCCGTAAAAGAATGGTCACGATTATTTTTAACAGCACTGACATCTGCTGAAAAATGGAAGAACGCGAGAACAGCTGGATACATTGCCCAATGCTGGAAAAAGGGCAGCCGTTGCCATCGCTCGACTTAACTATCAGCGAGATGGCGGACGATCGAAGCGTTCATTGCGTGACACAGATCTAGAGACCCTTGCCAGCTGTCGTCAAAAAAGGGTCTCTAGATCTGTGTCACGCGATGAACGTTTCGATCGTCCGCCATCTTGCTGGTAGTTAAGTCGAGCGATGGCAACGGCTGCCCCTTTTTCCAGCATTGGGAAAGGGTTGCGCCTCAAAGGGTTAAACGCTTGGTGTATAGATGAAGTTTTCGAAAAATCGAGTGGAGTCACTCCAGATTTATTTATTTTTATGAATATCCAACATTGTCAGTTAAAAAGAGCACATAATTCTTTAATCATGCTGTACATGCTTTACTTTAAAGCAAAATTTCGATATAAAGAACTTCGATACAAAGGATCGGACTCCGAAAAATACACAATTCCGAAAAACGTAAATACGTACTTCCGAAAAATACATAGAAATGAACGATCAGTATGAATACAATTAAAAAACTTTGTAAAAAACACACATAAGAAGTACACACTCTTTAGGGGAACACAGTCTGCTCTGCCTTTAATCGATTAAAAAAAAAAAAAATAACCTTGCTGTACAAAAACATTTTAATGGAATGTCGGGTAATTTTTTTCTCTTCAGAGAGTACTCTTTTCGTCAATCCTCCTGTGTGATAATTAATCCAAAAATTATTTAACTTACTTGTAAATCAAGCATTCATCCGCCACTGAAACCAGACTTAACCTGTTCGCGGACATCCTTAGAAAGATGAGAGCAACCTTTTTTCCTACGAAGGAACCTTTCGAAGACTAAACCAGGAAGCAGCCGTAATTGGCTGAAGAGGAAGCTTCACCGTAGCTCTGTATTCGATACTAAAAATTATTAGGGTAAAAAAAAATAAAAAAATAACGACTTATCTGTGATAAAATACTTCGCTCTATTTATCTCCCCGTCCTTAAATATATATATCGATATTTTATTTGTTTTATCTTTAAAGTTTTTTATTCACTACTAGAGATGAGTTCGGGCTCATTTTTTGAAGCCCGAGCCCGAGGACTTATAATCCGAGCCCGCCCGAGCAATATTATTTAAGCCGGAGCCCGAGCCCGAAATTTCAGCTAAAGATAAATAAAATTCAATTATTTCATTGATAGAATACAATAAATTTTGCCGTTTATGCAAATTAAAGAAAAATAGAGTTGCAAACTCTCAATGCACTTTCTAATTCTTTATATCCATGTTTATCAAATAATGTCGAATCTCATGACTAAGTAATATAAGCCGCCGTTCTGAAATACCCAAAGAACTTCACGCACCATCTAGGCGCCCGTGCCGCTATTTTTTTTTATTTTTATAAGTACTTTTATTTTCCTCATGAATCACTTTTTAAAGTCTGTTTCAAGGAGTATGTTCAATAAAGAAGAAATTTTTCACGAGCCCGAGCCCGAACGGTTAGGGCTGAGCCCGTCTCATCTCTATTCACTACCCAATTCGAAACCAATGGCAATCGCAAATTGGTGACGCTTTTTGATAACTACTGAATAATATTTCATTTTTACCTTTGCAAATAAAGTTTGTAGGCGGACCAGATGTATTCCTTTTTTTTTTCCCCATTACATTCAAACAAATTTTCAAGAAGCTTTTAATCACAAGCCAATGGAACCTAAACGCAGGACTCGCATTTCTGTTCCATTTTAAAGAGATAATTTTATAGATATGCCCCCCTCCCCTCCAAAAAAGATGATCAACCTCCACCCCCCCTTTTTTACTTCCTTGTACGTAGTATAAGGAAGTAATGTGATCCTGAAAAATTTTGGGGGCCAAATTTCGACAAAAAAACCGATTTTGACTACCTCTAAATTTAATTTTAAATTTTTTTTCGATGCATCCTATCGTAGGCTAGCATGCACGATCATATTAACGCGTCTGCAACTCATTTTGACCAGCGGCGAGTCTGCAGTGGCCAGTTTTTCCATGCCGTCTGTACGTACGTACGTATGTAACTCACATCTCAAAAACTATTGGTCGTAGAATGTTGAGATTTGATATTTAGGATTTTTCTATGATCTAGTTGTGCACCTCCCCTTTTGGTGGCAATCGAATGGATAGTTTATGTACAGGACCGTCCAAAAGATTCGAAATACATTACGCTCTATGGGCCGAAATTCATTAAACTCGCCTAACTCAAAAGCTATTAGGCGTAGAATGTCGAAACTTTATATTTAGGATTGCTGTAACATCTAGTTGTGCACCTCCCCTTTCGATTCCATTCGACTGAATAGTTTATCTACAGAACCGCCCAAAAGATTCGAAATACATTACGCTCTATGGGCCGAAATTCATCAAAGCGTTTTTTAGAGGTATTGGGCTATTTCAAACGACTCAGAAGTGATGTATGCTGTAAAGAGTTAGAAAATGAATTTCTCCATTAAAAAAAGTGTCTTTATCATTTGTAGTTCTGCTACAGGAACACTCAAAAGATTTCCAATACATTACGGTCAATGGCAATTTTAGGGGCATTCATCCATTTCAAGCACAATACCGTCCTATCACATAAGTTAGGTAATGGTCCGACCACGGCCACGTGCCTCCCTCAAGAACTATGCCAAAAGTCGCCAAGCTTGGCGACTTTTGGTGTACGTGTGTGCATATTTAACTCAAATCTCAAAAACTATTATGAAATTTCATATATAAGAATGTTGTAACATCTAGTTGTGTATCTCGATTTTTGGTTCCAATCTACTGGAGAGTTTATATACAGGACCACCGAAAAGAATTTTAGTACTTTAATGTCTATGGACATCTTCAATATAATACAACTGTAGACAGTCATTGTTTGGTGCATGCCCAAAAACTCGCCGTCTGTCCTCGAGATTGGCGAGTTTTGGCGAAATATCGCCAAATTTGGCGATAGTCATTTGGTCCATGCCCAAAGTATCGCCGTCTGTCCTCGACCTTGGCGCGTTTTGGCGAAATATCGCCAAATTTGGCGATAATCTGTCATCGTTTGGTTCATGCTTAAAATCTCGCCAAATTTCGTCGACATTGACGAGTTTCGCCGAAATATCGCCAAATTTGGCGCCAAGAATTATTTCGTATTTTGTATAACACTAAAACTTTAACCCGTAGATTTTTGAACTTTTGTATTTAGAACTATTGTAATATCTAACTGTTTTCCATATCTTTTTTGACAGCAATCGACTGAGAATTTATTTACAGGGTGAGCCAAATGACTTTAAATACATTGAGGTGTATGGATGCATTCAATTCATTGAAAGTCTGTGGTCAATGACTACTTTGGCTATCCCCAAAATCTCGCAGACTATCTCAAGTTTGTCGGCTTTTGGTGAAATATCGCCAAATAAAGTGTCAGAAGGAAATATTTCAAATTGAACTCAGCTTGGCGATATCGAAATATTTGTCTAGAAATCGCTAAACCTTACTATTATTGATATTTTATCTCTTTCAAACAAATAAGTTTAGAGGAAGTGCGTCGAAAATATTTTTGATCTAATGGACGTGCAAGGAAGTCATGTGTTGGACACATCAGATTTTTTTAATGAATATCCTGCTGGAAGTACGAATTTCAAAATGCCTTGACATTGATTTTTAAATTTCTGCGAGTTGTATTTTACAGCAAGAGTTTTATGGATCTTTTTTACTTTGAGATCACGCAGGATGTTGAAAGGACGTTTTGGCATCCTACACGCAATATAGGTTACTTATCTTGGAAAATGCTGGCTAATCCAACGGTTCCCAACCTGTGAGGGGAGCAGAGTTGTTTCTATTTTCGCTTAAAACGTTTGTTCAAACTAATGATAACATTTTGCAATAAAGGGCGACAAAACGTTCATTGTTAAAGAATGAAAAACTGTATGGTATGCTGAGGAATGTGGGGGGAACCTTAAATTATCCTTTGCTTTGGGGGGGGGGGATGCACAACGTTAAAAAGGTTGGGAACCGCTGATCTAATCCGTCTAATCCAGAGGAGGGGCAAGGGCGCTTTACTTCCCCCTACCCCCTCGAAAAAAAAAAGTTTGCTTAGGGGTAGGGGTTTTGACTATGTGGGTGCTCCAGGGGTCAAGCACCCACAGAAAAAATTTGCACGGATGCAAAGAATTAAATCAAAGTTTTAGTTCCTTTTGTAGAAAATACCTTTTGTGAATTCAGAAAAAAAAAAATTTAATGAAATTTTTGGAAAAAAAAAACCTTGTCACAACATAAACTTAAATAGTTACGAGTTAGCATAGTTTAATCATTCAACATGAGTTTTTTGAGTGTTCTTATCACAGTTAAATGATCCATTCTTTTCATCGTCATGACGGGTAGGCCGAGTATCCTTTAAGTGACCAGCGTTGCTTCCCGACAAGGGACTTCGAACTCTTCGCCGAGCCCCCAACGATCGCTACCCTGCAACTGCCCACAAATTCCCAAAGTATTGAGAGAAGGAGGGGCGAGTCTAAAAATCATCCTGCACGAAACACATGTAAGCATGTAACTAAAGAACTTTATTTTTGTAAACAGTCCCGGTTCCTTGAAAGTCGTACATCTGAGAAGCTACGACTTGCTGTAATTTTAGACTGATGTTTCTAAAAACGTATGGATCTACAGAAAACAATTTAAAAATATATTTTGTATTCGATTCTGCATCTATACACACTTTTTAACCCTTTGAGGCGCAACCCTTTCCCAATGCTGAAAAAAGGGCAGCCGTTGCCATCGCTCTACTTAACTACCAGCAGGCACATCCAGCTGCGTCAAAAAAGGGTCTCTCGATCTGTGGCACGCGATGAACGTTTCGATCGTCCGCCATCTTGCTGGTAGTTAAGTCGAGCGATGGCAACGGCTGCCCTTTTTTCAGCATTGGGCAATCGATCCAGCTGTTCTCGCGTTCTTCAATTTTTCAGCAGATGTCAGTGCTGTTAAAAATAATCGTGACCATTTTTGTTACGGGAAATGACGTGCTAAAAAGTAAAGGATTCTCATGGAGCCATGTCACACTCAACTATTTTTATAGAAATCCAATCTATTCTTCGTGACTGGCAACAGTCAAAACGTCAGAGTTTGGTGATCCCAGAGCGGGATCACTGCGCGTTAAATGGTTAAACGATTTCAAAAAAGTATGTAGGTGGTTGAAATAAAGCTTTGTAAAATAACACACATAAAAAGGTATTTATCAATCCGGACGCACGTTTCGGGGGGAAGATTTTCAGCCTTCTTCAGCAGCAGTCCACATGCAGTGTCGCAGGAGGGTGGGGGAAGTCAAAAGCCTTTTGTTTATATTTCAGTCCCTACTCTTCTGCTCTTAGCTATGCTCAAGTGAGTAAAGTTAACCACACCCCCCAAACAAACATCTTAACCCTTTAACGCGCAGTGATCCCGCTCTGGGAACACCCAACTCTGACGTTTTGACTGTTGCCAGCCACGAAGAATAGATTTTATTTCTATAAAAATAGTTGCGGGAGACATAGCTCCACGAGAATCCTCTACTTTTTAGCACGTTATTTCTCGTAAAAAAATGGTCACGATTATTTTTAACAGCACTGACATCTGCTGAAAAATGGAAGAATGCGATAACAGCAGGATAGATGGCCCAATGCTGAAAAAAGGGCAGCCGTTGCCATCGCTCGACTTAACTACCAGCAAGATGGCGGACGATCGAAACGTTCATCGCGTGCCACAGATCGAGAGACCCTTTTTTGACGCAGCTGGATGTGCCTGCTGGTAGTTAAGTAGAGCGATGGCAACGGCTGCCCTTTTTTCAGCATTGGGAAAGGGTTGCGCCTCAAAGGGTTAATAGAAATTGCTGCTATCAACAAAGAAATTGAGAAAGAGATCGGAGTTTCACTCCCAGACTTGATACATAAATTAAAAGATCTTTTAGAAAATCTTTTAAACCTTAGCACCCAACAGGAAAAAAATTGTTTATTTTTTGAACTTCATCAGCGGCAGCGGAGTCACTGGAAACAGCGATTAAACTGTCACCGATTGTTAACATTTGTAAAGTCAAACTTTCTCCCCCCCCTTTTTACTTTCCGAACATGTACCATGTAAGGAAAGTATTGTAATCATGAAAAAATTCGACTTCGAGATTTGGGTGTTTTTACACGTTTTGAGGTCTTCTGAATCCATTTATGCTATTTTTACGAGATGTATGTATGTATGTGTGTGTGTGTGTTTGTGTGTATGTGAGTGAACACGATAGCTCCTGAACGGAGCATTCGATTGAGCTCAAATTGGATATATATCTCATAAACCACCGTCGCAAGACCGGTATTGATTTTGGTGTGTATAGGACTTATAGTTTTTCTACAGGACTACGACAAAGATTTCGCTTACATTATGGCCTATCGGGGGAAATTCTTGAAAGTGCGCTAGCGTTTAAACGGTAGATTCGATTGAGCTGAAATTGGGTATATATGATATAAATCACCATCTTAAGACCGGTATTGATTTTGGTGTGTATAAGACTTATAGTTTTTATACAGGGCTAAGACAAAAATTTCTTTTATATTATGTCATAATGGCATATGGGGAGAAATTCTTGAAAGTGCGCAAGCGTTTAAACGGTGCATTCGATTGAGTTTCAATTTGGTATATATGTTTGAATGATTCAGCAATTAAAATTTATTTAAATGCTTGGTAATGATCTTAATCGTAAGTGTTCGGAAAGTCGAGTGGAGTCACTCCAGATTTTTTTTATTCCTTTCTTAATTTTCTAACTCTCAATTTAAACCAACTTCTTGTTTACTAACTTAACATTCAGTTAGCCTTAATTATTATTGAATGGGGAGTTGTGGGTTGTTTTACCCGGGCACTCCCGACATCCAACACATGCTTATCATCTGCGACACTGAGTCTTGATTTCTGCTGAAGGAAGCTGAAATGTTTTTGGCGAAGCGTGCGTCCAGATTGACAAACACCTTTCTATGTGTGTTATTTTAAGAAGTTTTATTTATTTCACCTTCTATACACCAGCTTCTTTGAGTATTTTTTTTTTTTTTTTTGGTTATATAGTTATCAATTTGTTGGATTTTTTCCTTTTTTTTTGGTTATATAGTTATCAATTTGTTGGATTTTTTTTCTTTTTTTTTTTGGTTATATAGTTATCAATTTGTTGGATTTTTTTTCTTTTTTTTTTTTGGTTATATAGTTATCAATTTGTTGGATTTTTTTTCTTTTTTTTTTGGTTATATAGTTATCAATTTGTTGGATTTTTTTTCCTTTTTTTTTGGTTATATAGTTATCAATTTGTTGGATTTTTTTCTTTTTTTTTTTGGTTATATAGTTATCAATTTGTTGGATTTTTTTCTTTTTTTTTTGGTTATATAGTTATCAATTTGTTGGATTTTTTTTTCCTTTTTTTTTGGTTATATAGTTATCAATTTGTTGGATTTTTTTCTTTTTTTTTTGGTTATATAGTTATCAATTTGTTGGATTTTTTTCTTTTTTTTTTGGTTATATAGTTATCAATTTGTTGGATTTTTTTTTCCTTTTTTTTTTTGGTTATATAGTTATCAATTTGTTGGATTTTTTCTTTTTTTTTTTTTGGTTATATAGTTATCAATTTGTTGGATTTTTTTCTTTTTTTTTGGTTATATAGTTATCAATTTGTTGGATTTTTTTCTTTTTTTTTGGTTATATAGTTATCAATTTGTTGGATTTTTTTTTTTTTGGTTATATAGTTATCAATTTGTTGGATTTTTTTTCTTTTTTTTTTTGGTTATATAATTATCAATTTGTTGGATTTTTTTTCTTTTTTTTTGGTTATATAATTATCAATTTGTTGGATTTTTTTTTCTTTTTTTTGGTTATATACTTATCAATTTGTTGGATTTTTTTTTTTTTTTTTTTTTTTTTTTTTTTTTTTTTTTACACTACATGGATCGATTTGATTATCCTTTTTATTATTACTGTTGGAAAGGGAATGATGGTAAGGTTCGTCCCATATTAATTTGATAAGTTCTGATGATATTATCATCCAGAAAATCGGGGGAAAAAATGTTTCTGAACCGTTGTCTAAAAGGCTGCCGGTAGAGGCATGGGGAAAACTCCGTAAAGTTTTCCCTCTTTCGGCGATTTATCGCCAAGTTTGAAGGAAAAATATATGCTATTCCCCAAAACTGAACCCAGCTTGGCGATATACTCTATATTTGACAAGAAATCTTCAAATCCTACTGCTATTCAATGGGAATAGCAAATATGCGATTTTTTTTTAACAAACTTTTTATGTACGTTCAGCGATCATTTTTCACAATCTTTTCATATCACATTTTTCACAGGACCGACCTCGATTATGTTTTTTTTTTTATAAAAAAAAAGGAAGTGATTTAATAATGGTCCCATATTAATTTGGTGAAATTCTGATATGAGCAACGGGGGAAAAAAAATGGAATTTTTCAACTCTCATAAGCACATAAATGACACTCGAGCAAATCTCTTAAAGTTATTTCACTTGAAAATCGTGCAACTTTTGAACAACTTTAAAAAAGTTAATTGCACTAGAGACTGAAAATTTTTAGAATGCCTCTTTACAAGTTGCACAGTAAACTCCCACAGACATACAGCTTTAGCTATTAATGTTAGTCCATATAGGGAAGAAACCATAATTTTTTCGAGTGTTTAACATGATTGGTTTGAAGTTTTTTTCCCCCCCTCACCGATATACTTGTTGTGCATCGATTTAACAGAACGTGTTCACAGGATTGTTAAATGCCCGCCGTCTTTTTTTTTTTTTCCCCCAGAAAAAAAAAATTCAACCCTATGGGTTTTGGGGGTTTTATTATTTATTTTTTTAAGGGAAGGGGGATACGGAATGCTAAAAAAAATTGCTTATTATTACGTTCAAATTAAAGCAATTTATTTACACTTATCAATCATATTTGAAGGAATATATAAATCAATAATAATAATCAAAATTTCTTGCTCAGCTTTTAAATAAATTGATTATAACATTATAAGTAATGATTTTAAATGAAATTAAAATAGAGCACTAATACTGAATCAGAACTTTTAAAATAATCTTTTGTACCAATGTATTGTGCTGATATTAAGAAATATATCAGCTATGTCACTTAAGATAATATTTTAAAGAGGAAAATTTGAAGGGAAAAAAAAAAAACAAAACTAAGTAGTTATCCAAAAAACTTATTCGGTACTTTTTTCTTTTTTTTTTTTTTTTTGGGGGGGGGGGGGGAGGGGATCATAACAAACCCGCAATGCAAAGCGAGCGATCACCGTTTCTGCATGATTATCGAACGACAAAGTGCGAATTTTCTCTTCGAAATTGCATAAAATTTAGCGAAAGATCAAAAGGTTATGGTTATGGGGGCGCAATAATAAGCGCCCGCCTATCACGGTGTTTGACAACAAAGGCACACAGCTGGGAAAAACGAAAAAAAAAAAAAAACGAATCGAACCGCAGCCGTTAGAGGATAGGGGAGACCTCACTTCAAAAGCGAATTCGGGAACACATGTAGCCCCTGGAGACAAGAGCGCCCGTATGAGAGGGCCCAATCCCGCCCCCCCCCCTTCTTCCTTTAAGGGCTTTTTATAAATATAACTTTACATTAAACACATGAACAGAAGTGATACGTTAAGAGAACTACTGATGAATCTTACAAAATGAGTATGAGAATGTATATATATATATATATAAACTATCTAAAAATACAACAAAATTACAGTTGCTTCACATGCTACGTAGCGCTTAAAAAAGCAGCATAAAAGAAAACATGCGTTTAAAAGTAATTTTAAAAATTTAAATTGAAAAAACCCCCCAAACCAGTCATTGTAAAAACATCAAAACAAGGTAAAATGCATTGTCCTCATCAGAGGGGGAAATGCACAATAGTACACCATAGGTTTCAGACTCACAGCCTGAGATTTTGCCAATTATATTCAAGGCTGTAGTTTGCAAAGATTGATATAAAATTATTAAAACAGTTTAAAGATATTTTTAAAAGTGTTCTATATTAAATCAAAATATAAACTGTAACAGGCAAATCTCAGAGGTGTGACCCCCCCTTACCTATGGGTACGGGGTACTATTGGGGGGTTTTTTCAATTTAAATTTTTCTAATTATTATATATATATATATATATATATATATATATATATATATATATATTATATATATATATATATATATATATATATATATATATATTAGTTTAATTTTATGTAAAAATAAACAAACACACACGTGGTTTCACATGTTACATAGCGCTTATTGAAGCTGCTTAAAAGAAAACATGTGTTTAATTTATACTGTAATACCGTAGTCCATAATATATTTTGTGCATTTTATACTGTTTTGGTATAATAACAACGGCTGGCCTGGGGGGGTCTTTCATTTTTGTTTACTAAGATATATATATAATATATATATTAATAAATGCACATTATTTCCATAAATGCGATTAATTATGTTCGACTTAATAAATATTTTCTATAATCATAAATGCAATTATGTTTGATTTACCTAATAAATATTCAGTGCGATCATAAAGTACTACTTTTTAGTTTATTAAGTTTCTTTTTCGTTCACCATGGGGGACACTTAGGTTCAGTGAACTTCGGATATAGTGGACGAAATTGGATGGTCCCCCAGAGGTTCACTATAACCGGAGTTTACTGTATATTAAAAATAGAAGTTCGCCAATAGCAATGAATAATCAGGCAGCACCCTCCACAATCCGGACTAAAACTGGAAACTTTATTTTGTATTTTATATGAATAAGACTTCTACAGACTCATCAGTAGAATTTCGGAGACGTCGATTTATAAAACAAATATAAAAGTAATGAGCAATTCAAAAATAATTTATCGACATTAAATTACTAAATTCATTTCACGCAATGGCATGAATGTGGTTTAACTCCCCCCCCCCCATCACCCATATTTACCTTGAGGAATGCCTGGCGCAGTATTTGCAACTACTTCCGTAGATCACTGTGGAGAATTCAAATACACCAAAGCGCGGAAGCAACGCAAGAAAAACATTTGCTGTAGCGTCTTTATAAAAAAGGTGGAAGAAAAAGAAATTCGAATTCAAAAAGTTTCCGCACACACCCTCTCGAAGAGAGATTCTGCCAGTTTTCAGAGAAGCATGAAATTCCGATTGCGGTATGCAGTAAAAATTGAATAGGAGGTCATCCCATGGTGACTAACGTAACATTTGCAGATGAAAATGAAAATGATTTTTTATGCCCATTTAGTTAAAAATAAAATCAAGGTAACTTTTGGAGCTTTGCAGTTACGTATTATAAGATCGTAAATGAGGACATAATAGTTTAATTTTTGAAGTTTAGTAAAATATACTGATCCTTTTTGGTGTGACTAAAGTAACATAGTACCGCGCGCTGCATGAGTCCCCGCTTTTAAAATGACTAACATGACCAGCATTTAATTAAGTAGCAAAATATTTATGATGCTATACTGCATAATGTATTGGGTTGGCAACAAAGTAATTGCGTTCTTCCGTATGTCAATATTTCGCCTGGCCAAAACTACTGAAGTTAATTATGCGAAATTTGGCACGTACATGAGTTCTTCAACATAAGTGCTAGATCAGAGAGCATTTTCCAAAATTCGTAATCTTAGGGGGGTAAGTGGCCAAAAAGTTCTTTTTACATATCCCGCGTGATCTCAAATAAAAATAGAGATATCCGTGAAATTCTTTCTGTAAAATACAGCAGTCACGAGTACCTAAAAATTAATTTCAGGACATTTTTAATATTGTCCTCTAAGGAGGAGAGAAGCGAAAAAAGGGGGAGGGTGGCCATCTTTTATGGACGAAAAAAAATACTGCCAGTGAAATTCTTACTTTAAAATGTAACAAATATGAATCTTATGTTCAGGCACAGCTTACCTGTAATTAAAAACTTGTTGAAAACTTATTTGCTTGAATTTTATACAAGAAAACGCAATTACTTTGTTGCCAACCCAATAAATCACAAAAATTCTCTCAATTTCATTTTATAATTTTTTTTTTTTTTTTAAGTTTTAGCTTTTTTTACTTCCAAGAAATGACCCTTAAGTTATCTTAAGTGGAAAAAAATTTAATATATTGAGTGTAGACATGCTTTTTTTTTTTTCTAGCTCCCGTTTAAATTTTCTCCATAGCGGGCTTTACCTTCTAGTTTAAAATAAATTTAAAAAAAACTCTTATATACCTGAAAATTCCTTCACCCAATTTCCGTCTATGAAGAGCACGATGTCGTTCTCCAAGTCATCGTTGTTCCGATGCCGGCTGCGACAGAGCGCCGGAGAGGACACCGCTGTCAACACCAAGAACAGTCTCAGGAGAGAAATCATCATCGCGGCTGCTGCTGCTTACCTGAGGAGAATCGAACAGGGAGAACAACAGAACAAAACACGACGAATAATCCCTCATCCCATTTCATACCGCGCTCCTCACCTCACCTGCGCCTTTTTCCTTTTTTTTCTTCTTCTTCTTCTTCTCTGGATCGGGGACCTAAACAATTAACTCCGGCGTGACGTCACGGCCAATCAGCGCCTGTTTCCTCCCTTCCACAGGGGCCTGCTTGCGGGAAGGGTTGCGAGCGTTTGGCGAGGGATTGTCCCGAATTTGGCGACCGGACGAGACTGTGCGAATCGTGCGGAGTTGTCAAACGAATTATGATTGAGAAGGGACCGAGTGAGTCGCTTACCTTTGCGGAAAAGTGTTTTCACACAGAAAAATTTTGTTCTCTTTTTGAACGTCGTTCTTGAAAAGGTTCGATTCGTTCGCCTTGTCACTGTAATGGCGATCATATATGCAGTTCGTAAATCATCGGCTTTCACATGTTTGCAAGCACTGGCTATACATTTTTTTTAGGACAGTTGTTAAACGCTGAAATGCTAATCCGTATAACTCACAAAAAGGAACATTTTTTATATTGATGCAGGAGTAAGTAAAATAAATGGACAACCAACGATGCTGGAAAATTGATTATATTTTAAACCCTACACCCACGGACCGATCTACACACTTGGGGACCCAGGGGACAGATACTTTTGGGGCCTCAGGCACAAAAAAATTTCGCAGAACATTACTTAATTAAATTAAGTTAAAGCCAATTATCATTCCTAAGTTAACCATATATAAACATTTACAAATCAGTAAAATGCCACGACAAATACCACTTTTGTGAATTTTTCTATTTTTAAATGTTTTTATGGATATTTACAGTCGTCACACACCTTAGAAACGATACGAGGAGGAACATGCTGAGGTGTCCTATCGAATTTATCGAAGATCGAATCGAATGCATAATTTTTAACATTACAAGTTACATTAAATTAAAAACTTTGAATATTTGTGATGAAATGAAGTAAGTAATCAGAAATTCTACTCTTGAGAGATAATTTTAGTAGTTATTATGATTACATAAAAAGAAGTTTTGGGAGGCCCCTAAAAATCGGGGTCCAGGACACGCGTCTCGAATGCCCCGCCGTAAATCAGTCCCTGTACACACCATAAAATACCTGTACACATACTATTTTCCTGTACACCCATTCTCTTATTTTATTTTATTTGTAATAGGATAAAAAAGTAACGTAGCCAAGAATTTTTTCGGGGATGGCTGAGAATTCAAAACTAGAGTATATTATAACTATTAAAAAGTCTATATAACTTTCTTTTTTTTTTCGGTGGGGGGGGGGGGGGGAGGTGGGAGAGGAGAATGGACCCTTCTTTATTTTGCCAAGGCTCATTTGCATACGCTAAGTGTTCGCATATAAAAATAAATTAAAGAAGAAAATGAAGTAAAAAATAAAAAAAAAAGAAATTCATAATCTCTCGAGTTTAACATCTTTGTAGTTGGCAAAACATGTTTTTCAGAAAATTTTTAATTCGGCTTAGATCCGTAGCTGACCCTAAAATTTTTCATGGGTGAACTTTCAAATTTATCTACGAATACGTAATTTTCTCCATATCATGTTTATTCAGTTCGGGGGTGGCTGAAACCCCCATCAGCCAAAACCCTGGCTACGTCTTTGGGACAGAAGCAGTAAATGGTTAGATTGTCTCAAGAAAGAGTTTGTCGAAAGAGAATTTCTGATAAAGACAGCTAACAATTTTCGGACATGAGCTGACAATTTTTTCAGTAAGTTATGCTTCATGATATATATACCCATGCAATGTCAAGCTGCACACGTTGGATACATACAAAATATAGAAAAAAAAAAACCTCCATGTGCTTTTATCAGAATACTTATAAAAATGTCCCACAGTGCCCTAGTCGTTAAACCCCGCAAGGGTGGGGCTAGTTGCACCCGTGGGTCCAAGGACCCGTCCCAAGGTAAGGGGGGGGGGACGAGTCCAGTCCTAAGCAGTTTCAGTTTTTAATTACTATAACTGAATTACTATAACTGGAAAAAATATGTTGAATATATTTTTTATCCAACAAAATTTTAGAAGACTACAGCTAATTGCAGCTAAAAATTAAAAAAAAAAAGTGTGTGCGTGTAATCTTTACACGCGATTGAAGTAAAACTTCTTTGACGTTTACGACACATATCACTGAAATTATTAAACTTTAACTTAAAATAAATGTCATATTATAATTTAATTATATTTATTATTCATGTACTTTACAAAGATTATATAAATGTTATATTCATTTTATTCATTGGAAATAGGTACTTGAATGCCATCATAACTTTTTATATATGAAATTATAGGTTTGTGGTAACTATAATGTGAAACATAAATTTTACTCTCTAAATTTGCTAATTTTCTTGAAAATACAGCATCTATCGTTGCACCGAAACGCGTTGCTGATTGAAGTCGAGAAGTATTCATAGCTAGATCAAATTTTTCTTTTAAAAAATCAACTGACGGCTGATATTCTTGAGAGCGAAAATTAACGTTAAAATCTCCAGTAAGAATCATCGGTAATACATGATAATTATTTAGAATCCAGAAAGTGTCCTTGTTGTAGTATTTTATCTTTAACTGTTTTCTTATACCATTGTTCCGTCTGGAGTTTGGGTTTGAATGGGAGGAATGTCTATAGTCTAGTATAATACTTTAACTGTGTCCTTTAACTGATGTTTTTCTCTGTTTGTTGGGTTCGAATGCAGGTAGTGTAATTTTTTGTTGTGTGTGTTTTTCTATCAGTGTTCTTAAGCGTTTATTTCGTCTGCTGGTAGGATTCGGAATGTTATTCTGTATCCGTGTTTTTAAACTGCAGGTTCTGTCTATTGTTTGGGATTGATTGCAGCCAGGGTCTGTTTCTTTGTGGTGTTCCATCCCCGTGTTAAACCGTTGCTCCATCTTGAGGTTGGGTTAGAATCCACGGAGTGTCCATTTGTTATTCTTTTATTTTGTTCTTATACCGTTTGCGGCCAGTGTTTGTTTCTTAGTGGTGTTACATACCAGTTTTCTTAAACCGTTGTTCCGTCTGGATATCGGGTTAGCACCCAGGAAGTGTCCGTGTTGAACTATTATTTTTTCACTGTTTTCTTAAAACGTTTTCCCGTAGGGTTTGAATCGAGAGAATGTCCATGTTGTGGTATTTTTATTTAACTGTGTTCCTTAACTGGTGTTTTCTTCTGTCGGTTGGTATCGATTGCACGTTGGGTCTTTTATTGCGTTTTTCTATGGCAGTGTTCTTAAACCTTTGTTTTCCTCTGCTGGTTTTGCTCGAAGTATTATTCTGTTTAAAAATTTATATTTGGCTCATTATTATAAATAACTCAAAAACACATGAGCAATATTAAAAGATTACATACTATTTGAGTACAGACAAACAATATTTACGCATCATGGCAACCAATCATGTCAAGTTTCAACTCATAATTCAATTAAATATTGTAATAATGCCATTGAAAACATGTGAGTAAAGCAACGGAGCTTGGACCACGGAATGCACCATTGTGCCACTTTCTGTATTCGGTGCGTAGGCCTTGTTTATCGGAGATGACGGGTTGGGTCGCCGCCTGTAACAACAGTCAGCAGGATCGCCACCTGTTCAGCGAAAGGCTTCCCACAATGGCTCTGACAAGAGCCGGCGCACTTATCCACTGAACAGAGTCATCAGACAAGATCTTGCTACAAAACAAGTAGGGAGTAATGTCGACGCGAAGGGAGCACAGTCGACGTTCGCAGGAACGAACGCCGGAGAGCTGTTCTGCAAATGAAGGTAGCAAGGAGGAAAAAGATACGTCACTTCCTTTATTGAGCGTTACTTCCGTCAGAAAAAAAATCTGAGTTACTCCCTAGTTGCGCCTAAAGAAGTTTTACTTCAATAACATATTTATGATAAACCGTGCATCATAAAAGTTTTGTAAAATTGTCACTGTGCAAACTTGTGTTCGTATTATCTTCATCTGCTTGCTCCCAGGCCCTCCGAGAAAGACGGACAATTGCCCCAGGGCCCGGAATTTATCGGAGAGGGGGTAACTAGATGGAGATTTTATCATGTACTATAAGGTTTTCTTTTAAATAAGATAAGTCAGATGTAGTCATTACTAGTAATCCTAAAGTTTAGCTCTTTTAGCATGAAACTGAATGCATGCATTCATATGGTATTTAACTCTTGTCATTTTCTCGTTTTTAAGTAACATAATTTTATAAAACAATTACTATAATTATTGCCCGTATTTGCAGGTTAAACTACATTTTAAGAAGAGTAAAGAAATAACAGTGAAATTTTCATGCAGCACACTGCTTGGGAAAAAAAGGGCGGAGGGAGGGTAGGGTGTAATAGGGCCCATAATCGAATGTCGGGACCATGCCGTTAACATAAGAACACGGAAAGTGAAGCAGCACCGGCATAGCCAGCGCTTGGGAAGGTGACCACCTCTCTCTGCTGGACTGCTGTGGACCGTGTACGCTAGTGGGAGCTGGTGCGCGTAAAATCTGTTCGTGTCTTGTGGCTCCAATGAACTCCCTGTTCGAACGATACCTCTGGGGGTGCCGATTTCAGGTGCTAGGTCTCTCACCTGAAATGGGTTCAAAATTATTAGACCGCTCATAGGGTATAAAGTTGGTCTGCCAACTAGGTGCCTCCATAATGAAATGACCAACATCTCTGACCCTAATAGCGGTCAATCCTTCAAGTACGCGACTAAGCCGGCCATTAGAAAGAAAAAAAAATTGCTTATAAAAATGCAAAAATTAGCGCAAAATAAAAATATAAGTACCAAGCTTCGTCAGAGGAGAAATGTCTCAGCAAATGAGTTTTAAAATAAAGTTTCTGTATTGCCGGCAGTATTACGTATACGGCCGGCTTCACTGTTTGTTTGTTTAAACACCAGACCAACTGCTTCACTTATATTTTCTGACTAGCGGCTACCCGCGACTTCGTCCGCGTCGGCTTTAGAATTAGGTCCCGAGAGAAACGAAGCATGTGTGAATAACAAATATGTTTGCGACTAAAGAAACTGCATTTAAATATTATTTGCTCTTTACTTATTTTAAATGAAGTATAATGCATGGTAGTATACTTCATTTAAAATAACAGAGTATGTAAAATTACTAAATTTAGATTTTTTTCAGGCATTTGGCGAATAGAGACAGTTACGACAGTATTTGCGAACTGTTTTGAGTGTTCTTGTAAAAGAAATATTTATGCTATATGCATGAATTCTAGCCTATGTTAATCAGGAATAGTGCAGCTTTCTATTAGCGAAAAAGTTTTAGAATCGGTTCTATAGTTACAGAGATACCCATAGAGCGTAATGTGTTAGAATTATTTTGAGTGTTCGTGTAAAGGAACTATTTGAGCTACAAGCATTAATTTTAGCCTATAATACTCAAGAATATAGTGTAGCTTACTATCAGTGAAAAAAGTTTTGGAATCGGTTCAGTACTTACAGAGATACACATAGAGCGTAGTGTAATTCTTATGAGTATCCCTGTAAAAGAACTATTTGTGATATATGCATAAAAGGTAGCCTATAACACTCAGGGTCCCCCCAGTGTTAAGCGGGTCTGCTCTCAAACCTGGAAGGCGGGAGGTGCCAGGTTCAAACACCGGTCGCGCCTGTCGACCTAGCCGCTCGCAGTTTTCCGTGTTTTTTTCAAAAACCTCGCGAAAATACGGGCTAGGATCCCTTAGAAAATTCCACACAGAGGAATTCTCCATATACGCCTAGGACCCTATAGGCCTAGGACCATATAGGCCTAGGACTTTCAATGAGTGAACAAAGTTTGAAAATCGGTTTAGTTGCTACAAAATTTCCATAGAGCGCAATGCATTAGCATTATTTTGAGTGTCTTTCTAAAAGAATTATTTATGCTATATGCTTGAAAGGTTGCCTGTATGTTAATCCAGGGCATAAGCTATCTTCATTACAAATTTTTCCAACCATTTTTGTGTGATTCAGTCAAAAACATCCAAGCACATAAACGTACACATTTATATTATTTGTAGGATTTGGAAATTTACGAACTTTCAGAAACACATCTGGACTTTTCTTGGTACTTACCTATTATCCCGGTGGTCATTCCCACCAAACTGTTTTTTCGTCAAATGAGTTGCCAAACTGTTGCCAATCGTATTCAAAACCATTAATAATTTCATGTGCCCGGCATTTATCTCGGCAAAAAATCGCTCGTCTTGGCGGACCGCCGGGATAATACGTAAGTACACTTTTCTTTATTTATGCTTTTTAATTTGGCGTAAAATCAACATAATTTCCATACTTATTTATGTTTTTCAAATGCGTGTGATTTTGCAAATAGAATTTCTGATTTATTTCAAAAGCATAAATCATTTTGTGCGGGCGATTAAACGGCTTTTAATTAATAGTTAGAAAAGTAATTAAAATTTCCGAGCCTCAGGTACACTTTACCGAAGTCATGGGTCCAGGCATGCTCAAATTTTCAAAGCTCTGCTTTCTGTAGATTTGTCTGGAGAACATTCATTTTTATTATTAGAGATAGATATATTTGGCATAAAACTGGCATAATTTCCGTATTATTTAATGTTTTTCAGATGCACGTGCTTCTTTATTGAAGTAATAGCATTCTTGTTAGCTCAAAACATGAATCATATGATATGGGCGAAACTCGCCAAGCATGGCAACGTAAAAACGGTTTTTAATTAATAATTAAAAAAGTAATTAAAAATCTAAAATTCTAAGTAGCCTATAACCAACTCCAGGGTCCCATCTATATCTAAACCGAAATGCATCCTAATCGATTCAGCGGTTTAGGCGTGAAAGCGTCATAAACAAACAAACAAACAAACAAACTCACTTTCGAATTTATAATATTAGTAAGGATTGATCAGACAATGTCTTGTAGGATATTTCATTCATTCTCAAGTGCGGCATGTTTCAAATTATCTATGTCGTATAATTTAACCTTAGTGCGTCCCTGACTGTCGCAGGGACACTTGGGGCCCGTGCATGCAGAAATGGGTTAAAAAATACAGTTATTTACAGGGATACAAAAATTAAGCCTGCAATATACAGGCTGATTCTAATTAAAGTTTCACTTTAAAACGATCAGAAAAAATAAACTACTGGACCAAATGTTATCAAACTTGATAATTGTGTAAAGGTGGTCAGGGAATTTATTATCGGCGAAAAAAAAGTTCAAAAATTCAACACCAGGGCAAGGACGTATTTAAGTGGGTGGGTGGGGGGGAGGGGGGTTCCAGGGGTCCGAACCTCCTTCCCCCACGAAATTTTGATTTTTGTTACTAAAATTATAATGATATAGTGTCTTTTTGAGAAAAACACTGCCTTTTTTACCGTTTGGACCCCCTCTGAAATTTTTGAACCCCTCCAAAATGTTCTTCATGGGGGGTGGGGGGGTTGTCTGACCCCTGAACCCTCCCCCCCGAACTTATATACATCCACGCCCCTGGTGTTGAATTTTTGAGCTTTTTACCAGTGGATAATAAATCCCCTCACCACCTTTACACAATTACCAAGTTTGATAACATTTGGTCCAGTAGTTTTCCTTTTTTTGGTCGTTTTAAAGTGGAACTTTAATTATAATCACCTTGTATCTTGCAGGCTTAATTTTTGTATCCTTGTATATAACTGTAAACTTTATTTTTTAACCTATTTCTGCATGCGTGCCCAAGGCACGGGCCCAAAGTGCCCCTGCGACAGTGAGGGCCGCACTGGGGTTAAATTATACGACATAGATAATTTGAAACATGCGGCACTTGAGAATGAATGGAATATCCTGCAAGACACTGTCTGATCAGAAAATAAAGTGGAGCAATTGGTCTGGTGTTTAAACAAACAAACAGTGAAGCCAATCGTTCAAAAGCACCAGTTTCCAGGGTGCGGGAAGGGGACAGTGGGGCAGTGCTTCACAGTGCACCCCACAACATGCAAAGCAAGTGTTTACACCCACCACGCACGGGCAGATTAAAGGGGGTGGAGGGGGCGACCGCCCCCCTGAGAAGAAAGAAATTAGTGTCCCCTTTGAAGAACACTGTGAAGAACACTGTGAAAGGCTGTGACACCCCTGTGAAGAACACTGTGAAGCAGTGTCCCCTTCCCGCACCCTGGAAACTGGTGCTTTTGAACGACCGGCTTCACTGTTTGTTTAAATACTAGACCAATTGCTTCACTTTATTTTCTGATCAGACAGTGTCTTGCAGGATATCCCATTCATTCTCAAGTGCCGCATGTTTCAAATTATCTATGTCGTATAATTTAACCGGATGTAAAAGATCCTATTTCACTTCCATAAAATGGATGTATATGTTAATCTTCTAACTAACCGCCCCTCCCCCGTCAAACTTCCAATAATCCGCCACTGCCACCACGTTAAAAATGGTGGTAGATTCCCACACCTGCTCTGCTTTTTTGATAAATCTAAATGAGAAAAGCTTTATGAAAGCCCAATATCAGAAACACCACTTCCTTAGATGGGTCATACTCTAATCCCTCAAGTCAGCCATCTTGGATTTTTCAACTCTGTCATCGATTCGCAGAAGAATGTCTCTTCTGTACGTGTTTGATTTGGTTTTCGAAAATGTCACCTACAAACATTTCGTAGAACTGAAACCGAGTATTTAGGTGCAAGTGGATAAAATGTTCGATTTTTAAAATTCAAAGTTCCTGACAACAGCCATTCACTCCATTTCATTTCTCACTGAAAACTGTAAAAAAAAGATTAGATGTCCCGCGGTCAAAAACTGTGTATAGAAGCGGAAGTCAGCTTTAAACTGTGAAAGACAATAATTCAGTTTTTATATATAATTGCCTGTAGACGGCTTTTAACTGTCCCGAGTCCAAAAGCCGTATAAAAAGCGAGAATACAGTTTTTAAATTGCCTGCAGGCAAAAATTGTGTAAAAAACCTATGAGTGAGACGGCTTTTAATTGTACAAAGGCCAAAAGCGGTGTAAAAAGCAAGAATTCAGTTTTTAATTGCCTGTAGGCAAAAATTGTGTAAAAACCTAATACAAGTGTTTCGGCTTTTAATAGTCCAGAGGACAAAAGCTGTGTAAAAAGCAAGGATTCAGTTTTTTACTGTCTAAAGGTAAAAATTGTATAAAAACCTAGAGTGATTTTTTAATTGTGAGTATATATTTCTATTTAACTATTGCTTTTTTAGAAATTAATTAGGTTGTTATACACCATGACAATTAAATATTGATTTTACACTTCAGATTATAGACAGATATGATTAGTATACTGTTATTGGCAGAAGATATTGTTGTTGCATCAGGGTGGAAATTTTGATATCATTTTGCCAAACTAGTGTAATTTATTTAGAAATCTTAAACTAAATGGCAAGTTTACACAATTTAGAAAGAGAAGCCAAATGAAAAAAAAAGTATAAATACTTCAACGTGAAAACTTAAAAAAACGGAATGCATAAGCGAATAATTTAAACTATAGGCCAAAATAAAATTTGAGTTCCATCATAATAACTGGTACTTACTAAATGTAAGCAATATAATTTAAACTAAAAACACTTTAGAAGAGTAAATTATAGGAAAGATCAAAAGAAGCTTGACAATTTTTTACAAATATAAAACATCCGTTAATACACTTGAAAAAAATCAAGAAATATATATGTAATAAAACAATTTTATAGATATGACTAATAAGAATTTATTTTTCCTAATCTGAACCAAGATAAATGTAATTGACCTAGAACATAACAAACTACACATGAATTTACTGTTGAATTTTCCCAGACAGAGGTTCATGTATGAAATTCAGTGCGTCAGAAACAGATAACTTTACAACGGTTAAACGAAATAAGCTGTAAGTTTATAAACATTGCCAAATTTGATAGTTAAATTTATAACATCTAATTCAGGATACATTTTTATCAATAAGAAGAGGTACTAAGACATTGCATCAAACAAGCGTGAAAAAAAAGTAGTATCGGCGCGCGCGTACTGGCACTTTTTAAAATCACTAAAAAGAGTGAAGTATATCAAAATATATCAAATTTTTTGCTTAAAGAATGCTAAAAGAAGTTAATTATATTTTCCCTTTTAGAAATAGACTGAATTAACTCCTTGTGTAATGTTGAATATTATACCAAAATTAAACTGCATTGTAGGAGCTTCATTGCGGCTACTATAACAGAAAATTGCTGCTAATTTTACATCAGTTTATGTATTTAATCTAATAATGCATGGTCATATTCTGTTAAATAATTCATAAATGTGTGCAGTAGTAAAGATATCGATACAAAAGAATAACATGTTTTTAGATACTTAAAAATATTCTCTCCAAAATTCATGCATAAGTTTGAGTTGACACAAGGGGAAAAGGATTATTCACCTGGGTTCAATGGTGCTTAAAAAACGAAGGGAAAAGTAGAAAGAGCTCTCTGTTTGGGAAAGAGAAAAATGCTTACTCCACTACAGACAAGTATAATGAAAATTATGTATCCTTTTTCTAAGGGGTGTATTCCGGTTACTACTCCCTGCCCTTTTTAATCATCGCTCATATGTAGATTTTATGAATAAAATAATTAATACATTAATTGGTATAATTGATTATATTAATTAATTATTAAATGATTTTGCGCATTCTACCACCCCTGTTTCAGGTACAAAATCGCCCCTCCTTGAGTAATTTCTGGATCCGCCCCGGTCGAATATCTGATGAATAGAGAACATATCACCGTAGCTACGATAAAATGATTTGCTATGATGACAGTGAAATCGATAACTATTCAGTAGAGTTTTTAAATTCTTTGACTGTGAGTGGTTTGGTTTTTTTCTTTCTTTTCTTTTCGGTTAGCCGGGAGCAAGTGAAAAATTTTCCAAATAATTATGATCTGCGCGAAATTCTTACAAACCTAAAGCGATTACCAGTACATAGTTGTTTATCCCTTTCCATATTTTGGAAGTTCAATTTAATTTCATATTTTTATTCAATTCCACACGTTTTCAGAAATTCCCCATTATGTAACCAATAAGCATACAGATTTCTTTTTAGTATATTGATATTTTTGTATTTATTTAATTCTGTATCTAAATACTATTTTGTATACGGATTAAAATTTCCGCCTTTTGGGGGGAAAAGACAGTGTTTCAGAAGTAGTCTTTAAACGTTTCGCAGAAAAAAAAAAAAGTTGGCGGGATTTGAACCTGGCTAAAAAAACTAGCAGAGTTTGCCCCCACATAAGTTAGTAAATTGCATCATTATACTAATAAGAAACTTTGATACAAAGGAAGCATTAGTCCATGGAGCAGGAATGCGCATCAAGTTTATGCATCGTAATGCTATTGATTGCGAAGTTTGAACTGGAACCACAGGCAATAAAAGAATTTTAATTCCACTTAGAAAATATTCTGGTACTGTTTCACCATATCCTTTCAAAAAACTCAATTTCCAATTATACCTGCTTTTACGATGATAGTAAATAAATCTCAAGGGCAATCATTCGAAAAAAGGGCAAATTTATTGAGGCAGCTAGGTTTCATACATGGTCAGTGGTATGCCTCAGCAAGTAGACTTGAATCATTTGACTTTTTAAGATTTTATAACTCCAAACATAATGGGTCTTTAGCCGAGGAAAGTTCCAGGTTGAATTTTCGGAGGAGGCCGCTAGACTTTTTAGATTAGCTTAAATTGTTCAAAGTCCAAACTGAATGCGTGAAATCCAAGGTCGGTAGAGGAAGATGACCCTATGACCTATTCGCTGGAGCTGCCTTTGTATTTAGCAAAATATGATAGAGTTTTTACGAAAACACCGTCTTCACAGAAAACTGGTGGTTTTTTTTTACAGCTTTAGTTCCGCATACTTCACGATTTCACACGTTCAATTTACAGAGTAATTTATAGACCTATGTAAAAAATTCAATGGCTCCCTCCGAGAATTCAGTCTGAAGCAGCATTTGCTTTACCAATAGCTCGCTGGCAATTAAAAAATGCAAGACATCTGATATCGAGCAGCAGACGTATTTTTTAACATTAAAGTAATAATTTTGTCAATCACTTTATTCTTATTTTAAGGTTTCAGTATAGGTGCGTAGCCAAGGGGGGGGAGAGTTAGGGGGTCATAACCCCCCATGAGGATTTTTTTGCCATACAAAAGGTACATTCTTCACTCCTTTATCACTCACATGTCTGCATATATGTGAGTTGCAGTAGTCGTAACCCTCCCCCCCCCCCATGAAAAATTTCTGGCTACGTCCCTGGGTCACCGTCAAACAATTTGCATAGATTTCGGTGTGTGAAGGGCTTGTGTTGTTTTTGTACAGGGCTATAAATATATTCTTATATGTTGCGCATATGAACTCAAATTATTTGAAGTGCACTTGCGTCTGCACTCTACATTCGATTGAGTTGAATCATTTTTTTTAAATCTTAGTCATGATAAGTGTTTGGAAGTTCTAGTGGAGTCACTCCAGATTTTTTTTTTTTTTATTGTTTTTAAATACACATAGCGAATGGAAAAAATAATATAATAACTTCAAAAAGAAAGATAACTAATAAAAGAAAAGTAATTAAATTTGAGCCTCAAGTATTCGGACACTAATTTTAGTTTTAATCAGAGTGTGTTACACTGAAATTGGAGCAAAAGTTATTTGATGCTAATTATACCAACAAATAAGTTTAATTCACTTTACTAATCGATTAGACATTATTTCAAATATAAGCTCATAGAATGACACATTAACATTCAATGATTGACGACAGCTTTGTTATTTTAGAGGCTTGTCAGAATTATTGAAGCCTAGTTCTGTAATGATTTAGCGCATTGTGCTGTCACTCACTCCACAGGTTTAGGGTTTGAATCCCGGGCGGGGAAGCGTTGACTCAGACGAGTTGTTTCATCCCTTTGATTGGATCTATAAAATGAGCATCAAGTATATTTGGGAACTGAACACTACAGACTCCGCGTCAAACTGAAGATGTGAATGGTGATCGATGTGTACCAAGGCTTCGAATGGAAGACCATATCAATTAAATTTGCAAAAAATTTCACAACACTTTCACCTTTCAGTTCAGATTCCGAATGAAGTGACTACCGAATCGGTTTGTTCTTACGACTAATGGCCTTATCACATTAAAGGAAAAATCCGAGCAACTTCTTCATCGGACCAACTTTTTCGACGGACTTGAAGGCGTGGTTATCTTTAAGGGTTGCAAAAGTAAACAAACTCTCTCCGACGCCAAATAGTCATCGTATCGCTGTTTTAGCGTGCAGGTTCTTATTTTACTTATCGTGCGTTGGTATATTTACATCGGACCGGCAGCAATTTCGGCAGCATCACATGGGCAGCAATCTCTAATTCCAAAGTCCACTTAAACGCGGCCATAATTTTATTTACACGTGATTCTGACATCGAGCCAAGCTGCCAAGCTTCGAACATAGTCGCCATTGCTCGAAATTGCTTATGACGTATAGCAGGAAGTACTCTGATTGGCCGAAATTTCGTCCGACTCGGATTTCTCCCTTCCGAAAGGAAAAAGTTGGAGTTCGCGGTCGTCAAGGTAACGGCGGAGAAAATCGGCCGGAAGCTTGATTTGCAAGGAAAGTTGGTCGGATTTTTCTCAGTGTGATAGCCCTATTAGTTGCTAGCCACCAATTTTTCTCTCACCACTATCCAGTTCTCCTCGGCTAATATATGGGGTAGTTTTACAAACTTCGCGGCAAAATCCCGATGTTATTTAATTAAAAAAATAGTATATTTACAGGAAAAATTGCAGGTTACTCATTTCAAATCAATGAAGAATCGTTCTGCAATAAAAAATTTTGCATATACCGTGATCACTGTTTTGTGAGCCCCTTATATCCAGATCATTCCTTTATGTCGATACACTGAATTATACAATAGCACACACATTTGTTGTCGGTCACGTGGACTACACACACAACTACTGTCGGTCACGCCGGTTACAACTCAACAAATAATTAACAAGGTTTAATTTTGCGCGTCCACAAGTTAGTGACCAAGGTATATTTTTGCACACCTCCAAAGGATTCCTATTCCTCTCAGTTAATCCACTGAATCAGTAAACTCTGATCCTGCATGATACGCACTACATATAATGCATTGCACCATGCACTTTCACACTTTACTCATCGTGCACACTTTGGAATAGAACCCTTCATTTCGAGGGGGCTTGGCTGACACAGCACAGCCCTTTCTGTGCGTGGCTATCGCAGGCCACGTCTTTATACTCCCAGTACCTCCATATAAAGTTTCTATTGTTGAGAGCAATTGCATGTCAACAATGGGACACATGCTAATGACTTAACGAGATCAGTTTGTTTATTGATGGGCGAATGTTCTTAACTAACAATAGGCTGATTTGCACATTTCAATAGAAAGTGAAAGCTTATTTCCTTAAAAGTAAGAAAAAAAAATCTTTTTTAAATACCTAATTAGAAGTTTTTTAATGAAGTTGTATTTTGTCTTTCCGTCATAACGTGAGGCTTAAAAGCAAGGCGCCTCCACTTTATAGAAGTCGGAAGCATTGAAGTTGCTAAATCCAGTAACTGATTTTTCGAATACCTGGCTTTCGGCCGGGAGGCCCGGATTCGATTCCCGGCAGAGGATGAATGGTTTAAAGGTCAAGTTTTACGATAACTATAAGAAACTTTCATAAAATAATGAAAATTAGCTTTTTTATTACAAATAAAACTTTGCTTTAGTTACAAAACAAAGATCTTTAGTTACAAATAGGGACGTCTAAAAAAAATTGTACTTCTTTAGGTATACTTTAAAACTTTCGTTAGAAATAAAATAAGCGTTTCATTTGTAACTAAAAAGTAAAAAATAACAATTAAGTAAAAATGCAATTTTTAAAAGTAGAGGTTTTTTATTTCGGAATCCTAAATGGCATAAAAACAATATTCTTGTTAAGATGTACTAAAAATGAATGAAAGTTCCGAAACTAAGAAAACTTTTGCGAAAATTATAGAATTTTTTTTTTTTTTTCAAGAGATGATAATATGTAAACGTTCAAAATATTAAAAAAAACATTTGAGACCAATATTCCACTTGAGCTATGTTTCCTTGTATGGCATTGATTCAGTCATTAATATCTGCATTGTAAACGTCTCGAATGCTTCTTAAAATATTTTCAATATTTACAAATTTTTATGTTTTGCAGAAGTGAAATGCACAATAATTGCTTCTACTTTTAAAATTTGTATTTTAACTTTTTTTTTTTTTTTTTTTTTTTTTTTTTTACTGCCATATCGACAAACACGGAGATTAACTATAGTGCAATAAAGCATTTCCATTCGTCCTTCCGTACTTCAATGGAATAGCGAGGATTCAATTATTATTAGGTTGTAACGAAAGTTTCCCGCCACCGTAAACATCGTCAGCACACAGTTGGCGTTGGCGTATTTGCTCCTATTTTGTCAAACGATTTTTGGCATTTGAAAGGAAGAGACTTACTTTATAACGATGTGTTGTGAAATCTGTAAAAAAAGATAGTTATCATTGAGTACAAGGTGTCTAAAATGGAACTATCCCTCTAGAGCAGTGTTCCTCAACCTGTGTGCCGCGGCACACTGGTGTACCGCAAGAGGTCGTCAATGTGCCGCGAGGGTTTTTGAAAAATTATTGAAACTATATTGTCGTATTAGCGATACGATATTTTCCATTTTTCGTGTGTTATCTTGTTCACTTCCTTTAAGCTATATACTATGAAGCGCAAAACTTGTATCTCATAGCACGGAAAACAAGTATGCGAATTTTTGGAAAAGCTGTTTGCAGCAGCACACAAAAATATCCTATGCACAGCGCATGCGTCTTACCGTATTTGCTGTAATATATATATTTTTTAAAGAATGTCCCATTCGTATTAACCCGAATGCGAAGGAAATGTTTTTCTTTTTGTATTAATATACAATATGATAGTGTAATATTTATTGAATAGGTAATTTATTTTTTATTTTGATAAATTAATTTTACTGAAATGTTTTATAAAATTAATTATCCCACTATGTATTTGATCATTTCTATGAGCACTAACCGATTGTTAGATTACTGAACAAACGCTATAAAGTCAAGAAAGTACCGCTCTCAAATGACACAATATCACGTAGAATCGAAGATTTATCTTCAGACTTAATAAAAACAAATTGTAGAGCATTTCGAATCGCGTGACAATGAGCTTTGGTCACTTCAGATTGACGAAACGACAGATATCAGTGGAAAAGCACAACTCCTTGCTTTCATTCGATTTGTTAAAGATGAAAAATTCTTGATTGAATATCTTTTCTGCAAAGATTTGAAGAGTACGACAGGAAAGGACATATTTGATCTTGTACAAGAAAATATTTCAAGCTTCGGTTTACTATGGAAAAAACTGTGCTGGTGTTTGTACAGACGGGTGTCCATCAATGTTGGGAAACAAAAAAGGAGTTATCGCACTTGCGCCCCAAGAAAATCCTGATATAAGTGTCCACTGTACGATTTACAGGGAATCTCTCGTTTCAAAATCTTTAACAACAGATATGTTGATTGTTATGAACCAAGTCATCCAAGTGGTCAATTTCATCAAGAGTCGACCTCTTAAATCCCAAATTTTCTCTCAGCTATGCGATGCAATGGATTCAGATTACAAAACTCTTTTATATCATACTGAAGTGTGTTGGCTTTCAAAAGGGAAGGTTTTGAAACGGCTTATACACCTGAAGGCAGAAGTAATTTTGTTCTTGGAGATCGAAAAATCATCTGTTGATTTTTATTTTCTTGACGAGATTTGGTGGCTCAAGTTCAGTTTCTCTCGGACTTGTTTGAAAACCTGAACTCTCTGAATTTAAGTCTTCAAGTTCCATCTGAGAATATCGTGATTTCAACTTCCAAACTGAAGTCATTTGAAGAAAAATTAATGCTGTGGAAAGCTGAAGTATCAAAAGGAAATTTTGAATGCTTTCCCGGTGTCAATGAATTCCAGTCAAAAAACAAAATTGCCAACGAAATTATTAGCACAATTGGTGAACTTCAAACATCACTTAAAAGCTGCTTTCCCTCACTTTCCGTTGAAGAATACGAATGGTTGATGAACCCTTTTGTAATCTGCAAAACAGAAAATTTGACAGTAGCAGAAAAAGAACAGCTCATTGATCTGAGAAACGATATGTTTTACCGTTCCACTTTCTTCGAAAAAAAATTGGATGAGTTTTGGCTGTCCGTAAAAAATTCATACACTGCAATCAGCTTGAAAGCTGTAAAAATTCTTTCTGCATCCTGGCAGAATTGCAGAAGTGCATCTTCGCAGTCTGCATTCTGCATACTCAGAGAACCCCTTGCATCCTCGTGGTTCTCTGAGTATGGATTTTCAGCTCTAACTGAAATCAAGTCCAGAAAACGAGAAAGACTTTTAACAGTTGACGATGAAATGCGAGCTTGTCTCGCAACTTTGAAACCCCGTATAGATTTTAATTTGTTCAAAAAGACAAGCTCAGCGCTCTCACTGAAATTTTTTTTTGTAAGTAAATATTTTTTATGGTTATTATAAAAAACAAGCTCAGCCCTCTTATCCTTTTTGTCCTAACTTTTTCTCAGCCCTAAACTCAGCCCTAACCTTTTTGTCAGTAAATTTTTTTATAGTTATATTTATATTATCTATTCTTTGTATGATACAACTTTGTCATTTTTTATATTCAGGTGTGCCTCAAATAATTCCAGATATTTTCAGAGTGCCGTCAACCAAAAAAGATTGAGAAACACTGCTCTAGAGGATTAGGACCATCATTTACTTCCAGTCTGTTCCAAAGAGTCAGCTATACAGAATATCAACGAGTTATGTGTATGGCTTTAAGTATTATTGTTGTATCATGTGACACTGTGCAGGTTTGGTACCGAAAGTTCAAAAACAAGGACTATGACATTCAAGAAGCAGAGAGCTCTGACTGGTCTATTAATATTGAGCAGGGCCAGCCTGCAAGAACTTGTGGAAGAAGATTAGTAATTAACCACTGGACAGTTACTATCTAAGGAGTTAGAAGTTAGTTTTTTCAAGCAGATTTGGTGGAAAACTTTCGTTACAACCTGATACTTTCTGATCATGTACAATGTAAGGAAAGTATCGTAATCATGAAAAAATTCTACATATTTTAATGATTTTACACGTTTTGAGGTCTTCCGAATTCATTTAAGCATAGCTTTTTACGGTGGTGTGTCTATGTATGTGTGTGTGAACACGATGGCTCTTTAACGGTGCATTCAATTGAGCTCAAATTTGGTATATGTATATATATAATAGGTCACAGTCGCACGACCAGTATTAATTATGGTTTGAATAGAACCTATAGTTTTTCTACAGGGCTACAAAAAGAATTGTTTTACATTACGGCATAAGAACAGAAATTCTTGAAAGTGCGCTAACGTCTCAACGGTGAATTGGAGTGAGAGCAAATCGGGTATGTATTGTTACGAATTTTTACACTCTGGGACTTAAAATGGTTTTAAATTCGTATTCTACGCTTCAAATAGATAAATTTTGCTTTTTGTTGCATCAAAATCGGCCAATTAGAACCGGAGATACGGAGGTTTCGCTTTCCCATATGTTTTTCTATGGAGCTTCTAGAAATCTCGAGAAATATTAGTCCTAGGGCTTCGATCTCTTCACATTTGGGGACTTATTTTTGGCGCCAAATTTGGCAATATTTTGCCAAAAGTCGCCAAGCTTGGCGACTTTTGGCGAAATAAGCGCGATTTTCCCAATGGGGCCTGGAAGTTGTTTTTCCTGCATTAAAAACGCATAATAACCTAACATTTCTCTTCTATGACGTAATCAGAAGTCCCGCTTTATCTGGAATCTTCGGGAGATATACTTTTCTAGAAACTGCTCGCAGCTTCTGCCTCCTCTATAAATTCCTCAGCGCGCTGCTCCGAGAGTTCAGTGTTGATCAATCTTTGAGAGAGTGAATACGCTTGCTTTGTGAAGGAAGCTGTGTTTCGCGCTGTTTGTGAAGCTTTGAATTTAAGTGGCTGTGTGTACATTTTTCATCGCTGAGTCTTGAGAGACTGTTAGTGTTATTTCTCGTATATTTTCGCTGAATTCTTGCCAGTGAAAGTGCTCTATTTTGTGTGAGAAATACAGCATTTGTGAGAGCTTCTGATCTAAGCGAACTGTTAAAAGCACATGACATTACTGCTAGATTGTGCTTGTGAATTGTGTACAGCTGATTGTTCTACGAAGTTCTAGAAGCAATAAAGTTTGTGGTCCATCCTGACAAGTGACTTTTTTACTTGAACTTTTTACACCAACTGGACTTTAGAACGACGAACCCCAGGAGTAGCAGAGTAATTCCGCAACAGTATATTATAGGTCACTGTAACATGACCTTTACAGAGTTTGGTGTGTGTAGAGGTAATAATTTGTTCACAAAGTACCAAAAACTAAGCTTATACATTACGGCCTCTGCACGCAAATCGTTTAAAGTCTATTAGAGTCTAAATTTTGTATTCGAATAAGTTCAAATTTGTATTAACATCACAGGTCACCTTCAAAAAGTTAGCTTATATCAAGTGGTGCGATATCTTATTGCTGCGGAACAAGATCTTTATATTTAGAGATTGCTTGTTTCTTTAGTATTTTTTTTTTTTAAGCATAATTTATTTCCCTTCGAAAGCAACATGAGAGACGAGGGGGAAAATAAAACAGTTTCTATAGCATTATTTGCATTGTTCTCTTCTGGAATAATGCTCATTATTAATATAAAATAACATGAAATGCACTGACATTTTATTTTTCATACAAAATTTACACTTGAAAATAAAAAAGCCTGAAATTATGGGCGAACACAATATTTCTTTGCCGCTGGCCGCATTCGTAAACGCCAAACGAGTAAACTCGTGCAAGGAGTTTCCATCTAAGGTGTTAGTAAAGGAAACTCAGTGCATTCAGTTTATAAATTAGAGCGTTCGTATACAAAACTGAGTGCGATTAGTTCTTGTTGTTGTTGGAACATGTATTCGGATTTGTGTGCTTGTGTACGAGCAACCGCTTATAAATCCACGTCAGAGAAAGGACAAAGACAAGGGGGGGGGAATGCCTTGGGGGAGGACTTTTCAGGGTATCTAGCCAACACCTCCTAGATATAGAAAGCCTTAGAACTGCTACATCATTAAGCTTTGACGTCATCATTTGGCCTACATTTAAAAGTTTGATTTTGACAAAATAAAGCTATTAAAAATGTCTGGTGAATTTTCCCATGATTGGCAATATTTTAATAATTTGAGATAAAAAATATAATTTTCCGACAAATAGCAGTTTTTAACCATAACCAATTAGATACTATTATAAGGAAATAGATCATACTGAATAATTTGAATAATTTTGTATGAGAAATATATTTTAATTTTAATGTTTAATATAAGATATTTTCTAATATTTGTAGTATTTACCAGAAATTTTTAATAGTTTTATTTTATGAAAATAAAACTTTTAAATGTAGGCCAAATGATGACGTCAAAGGTTGGTGACGTAGGAGTTGTAAGGCTTTCTATATGTAGGAGGCGTTGATCTAGCGCGTATTCACGTTACATCTGGAGAAAACCGCCCCAAACTCCAGACCGCTAGACCGACGGTCCCGCGAGAGGACAGAACCCTGTTCCTCCGCCTGAGCCATCTCCCAATGTCCGTGGCTTTAACCCTGTGCTACCCATTGGTGTGCGATTAGTTTCAAAGGAAATAAATTGAGCTCGGATTAGGTTCGTTGAGAAGATTACTTGCTGCACGTTACTTTGTTTAGAAATGGTGTCCGTTGTTATGAAACGTATTTTACGTTTACTGAAGCTGCAAATATTATTTTTTCGAGGAGGAAATTCATGCATACGTTAGAAACTGCTATGAAGCTGCATAATTTTTCGAAGGTAATCATTTTCTTGTAGTTTTCATTTTAGTAAATTCAAAAATGCGTGTTTTAATGTTGAGATTTAAACCGTTATTAGCGAAATTTGAATGCAATTTGAATGAAAATTGAATGAAATTTGAATGCTAAATACTTTTGAAAAAATGAAGTTGAAATTTCTAAATTTTGATCTGTGTACTTCAATTATGGCCACTCATTGTTATAAAAATCCTGTTGATTTTATATTGAGTATGTAATAAGAATTCTCCTCAGCAAAATTAACGCATTCGCGAATTGTAAACAAGCACGTTTCCTAGGCAACGAAACTAAATAAATTAAAGTTGTTCGTAAAGTCAAAAGAAACTGATAGCCACTGACAGCACTAAACATACGCATTCCAGTTTTCTTACGAAAACTCGTTCAACGAGTTTGCATTTACGAATGCAGCCACTATCGCTGTTTTGATAAGAAATTGGCTGTTGGAAGACGTTAGATGCAACTCCGTGGAAGGAGGGGCATTTCCTTTGGCGAAATCTAACTCTAGCCAACATCCGAAATGAAGTTCTGCGCATGTGCGTGAACTAACAAAAAATATCTTAGCGACAAGTCTATAATGCGAAGCCGCAGAACAATTTAAAGCGTTCATAAGGGATTTTTTTTTTTTTTAAGCACTCGGGTGCTATTTCTTTCAAGCACGAGATTTTTGTCTACGAGGCGCGCCGTTGTCACTTTTCCGTTTGATTCATGTTTTCTGCAGTGATTTGATGTTGCTAACGGAAACATGGACTAGCCCTTCAGATGATATTCAAATACCAGGATTCCCTTTGGTCGAACGGATAGACAGTGGTTTCCAAAACAGAAAGCCACCTGGAGTTATGATTTTTATAGAGGAAAACTTTATAAAAATCACTTTATAAAAAGAATACGAAACACTTTACCCGTGCCTACACGAGCCAGATCAATGTTGTTCAAATGGTCATAGCGTATATTCAAGATAAAGTGAGACTTGCAGTACGCTAGTCCTCGAATTTCTTATATAAAGATAAATTAGACGCTATATTCGAAACGTTACTGAAGGAGGATGATTGTAACTGTTTTAGTAGGAGATTTTAACATAAAATTAAATTCCGATCAAGGATCCGATTTCATAACTGAAATGGAAACTTTAGATTTTTCAATAGGCACTCATCCAAAACATTTCACCACTAGGAAAGGGACGAAACAACTATTGATGCAATTTTCAGCAAAAAAATTATACGAATAGGAGTCCATATGAGCACTTACAGTTATCATTTTCCTCTATATGCCAGAATTGATTGAATAGATTTTAAAAAATACTGAAATTCTTCCCGCCGAGTGCGTAAATAAAATCTGGAAGAATTTCAGATTTTTTTTATTTATTTATTTTGGGTTCTACTGTTCGATTTCGAGAGAGGCACATAAAACTTCGGTCCGGAGTTTGGAATGATGAATTGAAATGCCTACTGTTGGGTTTTCGTTCAAGCCTTATGTGATTGTATTATTGCTCGGTGTCAGTGTGTTGTTCGTGCCTATTCAATTCCATTACGATAATTAGATTTTTTTTTGAAGGGCGGAGGGGGAGGGGGATCAAAACCAATTTCAAAGCGTTCGGTATTGACGAACGGAAGCCATCCAGTTGTAAAATTAAAAATAAAAACGAGATGGCTAAAGGAACTTAAAACTTAAAATAGCAATTTAATTTAAAATAGAAAGTTACTATACTAATAATAAACAAGCAATAATAAGCTGAAATCGATGTACGTTACTGTGCTAAATCCATGTAAAAGTAATTCCTCTTGTTCTACGTTTGCATATTTTTTCCGATTCCGGAATGCTGGAATCGGGTTTAATTCCTTTTACGTGAAATTTAAGTTATAATAAAAAGGTAAATAAATTCACAAAAGTAAATAATTTGTTTTATATAAAATACAATAAAAAGGTTAGGTAAACTGAAACTGTTAAGTTGATTTTGATAGTTCATGAAACATATATATAGAGAATAATATTTTAGGGATCTTTTCCCTATTTTATTAAATTGACATTCGAATGGACAATTTTGGATCCCCCCCCCCCCCCCAAAAAAAAAAAGGAAAAAAAAAATCCTGGCTGCACTACTGTTCCAAAGCATAATTTCTTTGACCGTAGAATAGAATTTTTAAACATATGTTTGAACATTTTATTTTCCTTATTTCTAGAGATTATAGATTAAAAACTAGATACAGTGTGCGAAAATTAGAATCTACGTAACCTGGGGCAAACCTAAATTTACCACCCCCTCCTCCGTCGAATAGCACGACGCCCGGAGCCCCATTTGCCCTCAGAGTTTTAGAAGGTTTTCTCCCAATAATATTTCCTTTTTTCAATAACATTTATACTTAATTTCATTATATGTCCGGTATGCGAGAATTATTTATGCAAGGAAATTTTGTTCTTGTTTGTGCAATGAGTCTTGGAAGGTTTTTTTTCCCCAAAGACATTTGCTATTTTAAAACTGTGTTTAAATCCTATATTAAATTTTAATGTATGTCACCCAAGAATGTATTATGTGATAATTCAGAATTCATTACGTGATAATATTTTGATCCGGTGGGTGAGTTGAGTTTTGGAAGGTTTTCTTTGAATAAGATTTGATAAGTTAAAACTGTAAACTTTAATGTTTGTTTCCCATTAAAAATCCATCAAGTGATGATACTTTGATTCTGTGTGTGCCTTTTGTTTTGGAATGTTTTCTTCGAACGATCTTTGCTATTTTAAACTGCGTTTAGATTGTATATTAAATTTTAATGTTTGCCATGCAAGAATTCATAATGTGATAATATATTTTGATTCTGTGTGTGTTTCGAGTTGTGGAAGGTTTTCTTACATTTGTAGTACTATCTTAAAATTGTGTCTGCATTATGTAGAGCATACGAACTCTGTGTGTGCATAGCGTTTTTACAGATTTTATTTGAGCTATATATGTTATGTTACAATTAAGTTTTCTTTTAATGATTAATAATTTCAATTCTGTATGCAATTTTGAACGAAATAGAAGTGTTTGAGTTTTTCTTGTCATATTATTTTCGGGAGTAATTATTATTAGGGCTTTAAAAGGTGCATTTTTCTATATTAATAGCATTATTTAGCCATATAAATATATCATGTGCAAAGTTTGAGGAGTCTTTTTTTAAATTTCCACCTTTAGTGTAGCCATTGTTGACAATATGCTGCTATCTGTGAGCTAATACGTAATAAGACACTTCTATGAGCTAAATTCAAACTGGAATTTTATTTTTTTTAATAATAGATTTCCTGTTTACGCAGTGTTATTTTGCCTAAAAATATTTTTCTTGTGTTTCATTATCAAAACTGAAACCACACACACGTCTCCGTCCGACCATTTTTAATGCACTAATATTTTAATATATAACAAATTGTTATTATTAATATTATTTTCCTGTAAAATAGTAATAAGTTACTAAAAGTATGGTAGAAAAATCTCAGTCCATAATTTTGCGAGACGTCTCGCGTCGACGCCAGACGAGACAAAGGGACTCCAAGACGTGACCGAACTTTTCCCCAGAGAGACGAGACGAGACAGCCCTGTTTCTTGTCTCGCGTCCATCTCTAAAGAAGGTTGAAGTGTATAATTGTTTCCTCATGTCTAAAGAAGATAATGTTACTCTCACTGTCTGTAAATACCTCATATATATTATTTCACATATTTGAAATTGCATTCTTACTTCTAATACCTGTAATATGACTTAAAACTATTGTTAATATAATGTGAGCAATTTAATAATTATTAAGGCTGATGTGAAATAAAAATAAAACTCATTTTTACCCATGTAACAACAAAAATGTCTTCCCAGAAATATAAAAAGCAATTTTTTATTATAATAAAACAATTATCATGAAAAAATATAACCAGTTTTGTAAAGTATAGTATAATCTTAAGAATAACTGTTTTTTGTTTCACTTGATATTTAAAACGCAATGCACGAAAATAAATTTGAAATCATGCAATAAAAAACAAGTTAACACGTGTAAACAATCTTCCATAAACGTAAAATGGATAGTAACGTTTAAATTATTTTTATTAACACTTTCCGGAACTCGTTTTTCAATGCATCTCTATGTGTTCTTCACTTCTGAGTGAATGAGAGGGCGTGGCAGACCTCACTTTCCTAGCACTGCGTAGAGCAGCATGGGCGCCTCCATAAGTTAAACCTCCTTGAACTATTATGTCTGGCTTGGCTTGGTATCCAATCCGGTTGCAAATAAGAATTTGTTCTTAGGCAGATTCTAGCCACCTGTCAATGCCACCTGACATTGCCGGAATGAACGCTCAATGTACTCATCACTCTTGGCGCGACAACCCGAATTGCTCTGATTCCAAATATTGTTTTTCTTCTCTCTGTGTGACGTTTGGTGTTTGTTTATATTCATTTCGGTATGTTATTGTTCCTTATGGTTCCTTATTACGAGTGCAATTCCCTGTATTATTGTTCAATACTCTTAACCTTAAAACTATTATCAACATTATTAATTATGTACCATACGTCATACACAAATTTTAGATCTCATGTGATGAATTCAAACTAGCGAAATGATCCGTAGTCATACAACACCATAGTAAAGACAGCTTTACAGACACAACGCTTTCAATAAAAAAAAGTATCCAGATAATAGTTACACGCAATTAAAATAACTATGTTATTGGAATATGGAGCGAATTTTCGGATGTTCAATTTTAAAATGTCGAAAACAAATAATGTGGAATCTGTTGTTTTTCTATCTTTCGGATGTAAATGAATAATTGTTTTCGGCGATCGATGCAGACGAAATTTGGGCCAGTTTTACGACCTTATCACAAATTTTTAATCGATTAAAACTGCTCCTACACAAAAATAGTTCAAAAGAACAGTCATTGGCATTTTACCGCATATTTTAATTTGTTTTGTAAATTATTTTAAGATAAAAAGTGACTTTTACAAAAATTGCTATCAAAATTCATAAAAATAAACTGATTTCATAAAAATCGGAACCCAGAAAAACATCCCTGGATTGACCCCTGATTTTATGGTGCATAAAATATGTTCTAATTCTCACACCTATATAACCAATTTGTCCTTAACAAAAAAGTTACTTGAGTTATACAGAGTAATATCCACTTTTTCAAATTTAAAAATTTGTCATAAAATTACAGTAGAATCTTTTTTTTTTTTTTTCTTTAATATTGATTTCAATAAATGTAACATCTAGTGAGAAAAAAAATAAACTAATAAAAACATCGATAATAAACAGTTAAAAGTTTCAAGTAATGTTTATAAATTGTTTCATTGAAAAAGTCGTCATAAAGCATTGTATGACCCAACATTTTTTTGGTGCCATTCATTGCACATGACAAATTATGTCATCAGTGTAGTTAAATCTACTATTGTCATCATTAAGTATATTTTATTACTGTTATAGAAAGAGTGCAGTTTAGTATCTGGAGGGTTATTGGTCTTCCATTTGGCAATAGTACCTGTTTTGTATTAGACTATTGTAAATTATTTTAGTTGATTATCTGGCTTTATAATTTTAGGTACTTGCATATTATCCCGGCGGTTGTTTCTGCCAAACTATTTTTTAATCAAATGTGCTGGCAAACTGTTGCCCAATCTTATCCTAAATCATCAATAATATCATGTGCCCAGCATTTACCGTAACGAAAAATCGCTTTTCTTAGCAGACTGCCCAGACAATACGCAAGTACCCAATTTTATATAGATACACTGATTTCACTGACAGTTAGCAAGAAGCAAAAGCTATTTTTCAAAGTTCATGAAAGTCTTTTTACTACTGTTCATCCACTGTAATTTTTTGCCTGGTAATATATGGCAGCTATCTAATTCTACAGAAGGCTGCTCTGAATACCGGTAGCTAACAGAATTTTCAAAATCAATCTATAGCACTAAGATCACGAATCAAAATTTATCGCCAACCTCTATATGATAGATTATTCTAGAAGCTTTAAAATCATCTGTAGCACCTGTTGTCACTGTCTTGCTATCCTGTAGCTATATCTGCAAACTGTTTTGATTCTGTACACTAAATTGTTTAATTTTAAGTACTGTAAAATCAAATTACTGTGAAATTCCTTCTTTTGGTTTATTTGTCTAGTATCACGTTTTAGAGATCATAATTTATAGCTAGTAACTTCTGCATTTATTATTTTCTCTTGAAATATTTATTGATTTTTAGGTGCTCTGAAAAATATAAACATCTTTAGGTAGTGGAAATGTATTCTGGTATGTATAAAAATTACTGAGTTTTTCTTTAAATTTTGGATGTTGTATAAATATTATTGGGTTTATGTAATTTTTGCATATGAGCAATGCACACTGATAAAACTGATTTTCTCAAAAGAGAGGTGGCTTATCTCAAAAGTTGCTTAGAGCTTTTTTTTTTTTTTAACTTCCTTGTACGTAGTATAAGGAAGTAATGTGATCCCGAAAAATTTTGGGGGCCAAATTTCGACAAAAAAACCGATTTTGACTACCTCTAAATTTAATTTTAAAATTTTTTTCGATGCATCTCATCGTAGGCTAGCATGCACGATCATATTAACGCGTCTGCAACTCATTTTGACCAGTGGCGAGTCTACTGTGGCCAGTTTTTCCATGCCGTCTGTACGTACGTACGTACGTATGTATGTAACTCGCATATCTCAAAAACTAATGGTCGTAGAATGTTGAGATTTGATATTTAGGATTGTTCTATGATCTAGTTGTGCACCTCCCCTTTTGGTGGCAATCGAATGGATAGTTTATGTACAGGACCGCCCAAAAGATTCGAAATACATTACGCTCTATGGGCCGAAATTCATTAAACTCGCCTAACTCAAAAGCTATTAGGCGTAGAATGTCGAAACTTCATATTTTGGATAGTTGTAACATCTAGTTGTGCACCTCCCCTTTTGGTTCCATTCGACTGGATAGTTTATCTACAGGACTGCCCAAAACATTCGAAATACATTACACTCAATGGGCCGAAATTCATTAAACTCGCATATCTCAAAAACTGTTAGGCGTTGAATGTTGAAACTTTATATTTAGGATTGTTGTAACATCTAGTTGTGCACCTTCCCTTTCGGTTCCATTCGACTGAATAGTTTATCTACAGGACCGCCCAAAAGATTCGAAATACATTACGCTCTATGGGCCGAAATTCATCAAAGCGTTTTTTAGAGGTATTGGGCTATTTCAAACGACTCAGAAGTGATATATGCTGTAAAGAGTTAGAAAATGAATTTCTCCATTAAAAAAAGTGTCTTTTTCATTTATAGTTCTGCTACAGGAACACTCAAAAGATTTCCAATACATTACGGTCAATAGCAATTTTAGGGGCATTCATCCATTTCAAGCACAATACCGTCCTACCACATAAGTTAGGTAATGGTCCGACCACGGTCACGTGCCTCCCTCAAGAACTATGCCAAAAGTCGCCAAGCTTGGCGACTTTTGGTGTACGTGTGTGCATATTTAACTCTCAAATCTCAAAAACTATTATGAAATTTCATATATAAGATTGTTGTAACATCTAGTTGTGCATCTCGATTTTTGGTTCCAATCTACTGGAGAGTTTATTTACAGGACCACCGAAAAGAATTTCAGTACTTTAATGTCTATGGACATCTTCAATATAATACAATTGTATATAGTCATTGTTTGGTACATGCCCAAAATCTCGCCGTCTGTCCTCGACCTTGGCGAGTTTTGCCGAAATGTCGCCAAATTTGGCGATAGTCAGTCATTTGGTCCATGCCCAAAGTATCGCCATTTGTCATCGTTCTTGGCGAGTTTTGGCGAAATATCACCAAATTTGGCGATAATCTGTCATTGTTGGTCCATGCTTAATATCTCGCCAAATGTCGTCGACATTGATGAGTTTCGCTGAAATATCGCCAAATTTGGCGCCAAAAATTATTTCCTATTTTGTATAACTCTAAGACTTTAACCCGTAGAATTTTGAACTTTTGTATTTAGAACTATATTATAATATCTAACGGTTTTCAATATCTTTTTTGACAGCAATCGACTGGGAATTTATTTACAGGGTGAGCCAAATGACTTTAAATACATTGAGGTGTATGGATGCATTCAATTCATTGAAAGTCTGTGGTCAATGACTACTTTGGCTATCCCCAAAATCTCGCAAACTATCTCAAGTTTGTCGGCTTTTGGTGAAATATCGCCAAATAAAGTGTCAGAAAGAAATCTTTCAAATTGAACTCAGCTTGGCGATATCGAAATGTTTGGCTAGAAATCGCTATATCTTACTATTATTGATATTTTATATCTTTCAAACAAATAAGTTTAGAGGAAGTGCGTAAAAAACATTTTTGATTTAATAGACGTGCAAGGAAGTCATGTGTTGGACACATCAGATTTTTTTAAATCTCGTTTGCGTAGTTCAGGGAACAAGTGACTTAGTAAACTACCACTTGGGATGGACCAGAAAACTACCTAGCTGTTCTAAGGCAAGATAAACTGTCCAAATTGCTGCCTTCTACCTTGTGGAGATTAAATTTGGGTTCCTTCAGGGTTTAAAAAAAAAAAAAAAAGTTGTTTATTTTTTAAAGCCCAGCCCATCATCTAAAGAGGTTTTATTTATTTATTTATTTATTGAGAAACTTGAAAATCTTGATTTTGTTTTAAAGGTTTAACCTAAATTGGTCAGTTTTTAAATGTTATCACAGGAAAGTACTTAATTCTAATTTAAAAGTCCAGTGATTCATAGCTGTTTATCATTACTATTATTGAAAATTGTATGTATAATAGTACTAATATGCAACTGCAATTAGAACTTCTTTCAAGTTATTAAAAAAATGGTTAGTATTATTACATATATTATTAAATATAACTTAACAATATATAAGTACATGTAACAATATATAGGTATTATGCAACTGCAATTAGGACTTCTTTCAAGTTATTAAAAAAATTGTTTATTATTATTACATACATTATTAAAAAATATAACTTAACAGTATATAGTTACAACTTTTTTTTTTACTGACACTGAAAAATTAAAATTTCTTATGTCATAACTTAAATAATAGCACCAAGATATGGTGAAGATTCTGCTTGAAATGCAAGCATAAGAGGCAAAAAGGTAGGGTCGCTACTACTATCGCATAGCAACCACTGCCTTTCACATTTCTTGCTTTTCTTCCTCAATAACTTCAATACTAATAAGCTTACTAATAACAAATATGTGATAAACTACAACTCATGTTTTATGTTTTTACAATTGCAAGGTTCATGTTAAAATTTCTAACATTCTTGTGTTGTATTGTTTGTATAAACAGTTCTACAATTGAGATCACATCACATGGGGCAAACTTTAAATTTGGTGTCTCCTTTCCATTTTTACCACTCCACTTAGTACGATGTCCAGGGCACATGCCCTAACTGCTCCCCTCATCTTGGTTATGTTGTGTATAAGTAAATATATTTATTACTGAGCATCATAAATGTGTCAGTGTATTTTTTTAAAAACTGTGCTGTTAATTTTAATTGAAAAAAATGGTTATTATAATTAAGACAATTAAAAACCATATTTAAGAGTTCTGACCAGTTTTGGACATTAAAACCACTTTAATCCAGTGTCCAGGTTGAAATCTGTTTGGACTGGTTAACATTACAACCCTGTGTGATGTGGCCAGGTACTCTGCATATAAAATCCAGTATCATGGGTTAGAATAGTAGTGCTTACCAGCTGTTTTTGGTCTACCAGGTATTTTTTAAAGAGATTCCAGATGCTTCAAAATTACCTGTAGTGAAGGATGATTAGGTAGGTTTTGTTCCTATAAGCAAATCCAGTGATTTGAAACAATAGACCTTTTGGAAAAAACAGATTAAATAGGCAGAATATCAAGCCAAAGCTATCTTTAATATCTATATTAGCATTGTTTATCATTCCAAATGATTGACATTTATCTGTGGTGGGATAAATTGCTTGCTGTAATGTATGCTAGGTTAGCAAGTTTGGGTGCCCATACACATGAGCCGCAACTGAATGCAAATCTCAAACTTTTAATAGTTTTACAAACTAGATAAGTATTACCTGTGTTGTACTGTATAAAAATGCTATTTAAATGGCTAACATATTTCATTTTAAAAAATAAACTCAATAGACAAATTAAATAGATTTTTGTAAAACTAATGGCAATTATTTTGAAAAAAATTGAATTTCCTAGCAGTTGCATTGTCATGAGTTTTTAATGTTTTTAAATAAAAGGATTAATCATTTGCAGTGGTAGAAAAAAAGAGGAAGTAGGCGGAAATGCTAATGAAAGTGAATAATTTTAAGAATTCTTATTATTCTTGTGATCTGAATCTTGAGATCTCTGAGAAGTTCTTGAGATCTAATAACTTTTTGTTCTTTTATGAGTGGTAATATCACTACACATACAAATCGAAAATGGACAGGAAATTTTTTAATGCAACTGTTCCTGGAAAAGAAACAGTTGCACTAAAAAATAAGAAGCAATGACATTTTTATTTTTATACCTAAATTTAAAAAAAATAATTTCAACTAATCTTTCTTTAAAAAAATAATCTTTTAATTTGTATTACAAAATTTAAACTTCATTTAAAATATTCTGAGCCATTAAAATACTGAACTGGGGATTATATTTGACTTAATAAACTGTATATGATCCTTAAATACCCCAGTCAGTTCAGACTTCTATGTAAATTCACCTTACTGTATCAATTTTCATTATTTTCTGATAACTATAATATGTATTTTAAAAACTTAAAAATCCTTTTCTTTCATACCAAAATATCTTTTCACAATTTATCGCATTACAGATATGGCACTTAGCAGAGGTAGAGGTAGAGGAGCTTGTGAAACTTCCAATTCTAAAGTCCTTCGAAGACCTGGCGAAGCTGGTTTATTGCAGAGACTGGAAAGCTTAAATTCTGCTGAAGCTGCTGCAGTAAGTATATTTTCATATTTCTTGAAGTGTAGAGATTATTCAAAATGCATTTAAAATTTATTTAAAGTCAGGTAATTGCTTGAAATAACAAAAATCCTCAAACTGTTTAACGTTTTAGGTAACAAATTTAACTTGTTTATGCTATGTAAGATTTCAAGAATAACCTTAGCACCTTTTTGTAAAGCAGCAGAATTATTTTTATGATATTCCTGTTGGCAACATTGTTATTGATTTTCATGTGTTAACAGTCTTCACACTAGAAAAAAAAAATGGGTGAGATTCTCCCACTCTAACTTCAAAATTAAGTAGGATTTTTAAAAATCTGAGTGAGAACTCTAGAATTTTGTTTATTTAAAGAAAACAATTCCCATTTTCCAAGAAAAATTAATATCATTACAAAAACACAATGCAACTAAGATAATATCTAGCATTATACAGTAAAACCTTGATGAAGTGGAAGGGACACCAGAAAAATTCAAGTTTTTGGGATAATAAAGTGAAATAAAAGGGGGGGGGGGTGAGTTTCTAAAGGAAAAAAATTATCCAAGGTATCAAGCATTTCGACATGTTACACTGTAATGTACAAGTGATTTTGATAACAATATAATTTAATGACATCTTCGATTCATTACCCCATTAAATATTTTAGCTGCTTTATCTAAATCGTACAACTTAGCATGCAGTTAAAGCCAAGGTGGGGTACAACTGATCACACTGGCCAGGAAAATATATGTAAACGGTAGACCTCTTACATTTTATTCTGAACAAACATCTTATATAATAAAATCCGAGAGTAAACATTGTATGTAGCTATGTAGGTAGGTTTGTAACCACCAATCTTGCGCGCATCTCTCGATCACATTGTGCCGAGATTGTTGATCACGGACCTACCGAATTTTGTATACGGCTTCACTAGGACAGATCCTAACACGCCTCGGAGCGATTTTGTTTCGAAATTTGAATTAGAAAATGTTTTATTTTATGTTTTGTCCGATTTTTAGCAATTTTTCTTGCATAATACGTAATAACGCCGGTCATTGCACTCGCAGTAAAACGATGTTTGCATCATCGGATAGAGGAAAAAATTTCTTTCGAAAACAGTTTGTTTTGACTATGTAACATATTTTGCCGATTTTGGGGAATTTTTAAGAATTCCTCTTTTGACAACGTTTGCGTAAAATAATTTTAAAACTGTTGCATCTTTTATTCTATCTGTCATAACTTTTTTATATTTCGGCAAAAGACGGAGCATACATTTCGCCCACTTTTAAAAGAAGAACGGAGGAAAAATATAAATTAGATTTTTTACGAATTTTTAAGTAAAGAAGGATTTTCAATTCAATAACAGCTGCTTAAAAATTTCGGTATGATATCTTGTGGTTTGTTTGTCTGGGAAACCGTAAAAATGAATAAAATTGCCAGTTGAAATAAATTAAATTATTTTAAAATAACTGAGTTTCCGCATGTGAAATCTTTGTCATTTTGGTGTAACAAGTTTTAAAACCGCTTTCGGAGCTCAATCAGAATAACGGACTCACAAGCAAAACATATGGCACATACGAAATAATTCCCTGTTTTATATTACGTTGCCAGAAAAAGAATTGAATGCGGTTTTTTCAACAATGAATTACCCAGCATTATTTTTGATTGAGATTTTAAATGGGACACGTTTTCGAATTGCAAGGAATATTTTGCGGGGCAAAATACACCAATCTGACAAGAATTATGCATAAAAATGTATGGAGAGCTGTTTTAGTGGCAGCCATAAAGTGAAATGATTATTGTTTATGCTAATGCGTAAATTTCAAAGAATCACCAAAGAATAAAAGACTACATTCGTGGCAAATATCTAAACCATTTCTTCAAATTAAGCATTAAGATGGAAAAAAAAAAAATATATTGGTATCAGTGAAAGATAGTATGAGTAATAGTTAGTAGATATGCAAGGGCAATATTAATCAAAGCACAATATACCGCATTAATAAATATTTCGTGAAACTATTCACTTCTATTCATTTTTCAACAGCCGTCTTACATCACAGCTAACTAAACATTAAATAATTCTATGTCGCGTTAATATATCCAGTGGTAGTTTCAACAGAAAAGAATGTATCTGAACTATTTTTTTCCTTGGAGATTTTTTGTTTTGTCACAAGTAGCTATGATCACATTTTAGGAAAATGTTCTCTTCTTGCCTTGCGAAGAGCGGGTACACACAACTATTTAATTACAAAATAAAACGGCTTTCTCTTTCTACATCATGTGGTATCTATGGTATATATGGTATAACTTAAATCTAAAAAGAGTATGATGTAGAAATGAGAAAATTTGAAAGATAGGAATTTTCGCTGCAAACCGTCAAGCTTTTCTGATCGCGAATGACAGGGACATAGTTTTATGTGTCATAATATCACAACAGTCTCAGGTCAGTAATTATGCTAACTTAACGAATAACTAATGAGCAACTTTACTCCAAGAGTCAAATCATTTTGCTTATTTTTAGATTCCACATTATTGGAATCAGTTCGAATTATACATGTAAGAAAAAGTTTCGTTCCCTACCGTGCGGAGAATGGATACGCTGCTAGTACACATTATATTTTACGACATGCATGTGAAAGTGACCGACCTACCGGAAAATTTCGCGGCTTCCCGGTGGGTGTATCCAGGCATGGTTAAAACCCGCGAGTGTTATTTTTAAAAATGGGATTTAGTGTGGCATTGTGGGAATTGTGCAGTCCTGCGATCTACTGCAGGAGCGTAGCCAAGGGGGGGGGGGAGGTTAAGGGCGTTCATAACACCCACACCCCCATGAGGAATTTTTTGCCATACAAAATATATATTCTTCACTCCCTTATCACAAACACCTATACATACATATGAGTTGAAGTAGTCGTAACACCCCCCCCCCCCCCCATGATAAATTTCTGGTTACGCCACTGTCTACTGTGTGAACCCTCCTTTAAATAAAAATATGAAAATTGCTCAAATTCATGGATTTTACTTTACATGTCTACTGCTGGTTTGGCATGTTTTTTGCCACTGCTGGAAAAACTGCAGAAAAATCCTGAAAAAAACTGTTCTATAATAAATAAGAAAAACAGTAGCTTTTTTAAAATCTAGTTAGTGAATTTGAATGACTAGGTTAAATACCAGACAAATTAAACAAATAAAAAGTAATTTTATGACTTCTTTTTCTTAATTAAGTTTGATTTGCCTTCATAATTTTCTAATCAACATTTATCCTTGAATAGTTCCAACAGAAAAAACTTTTGTATGTAAAATATCTAAGATATGTACCCAATGGCAGACACAAGGCGACACTGTCGCAAAAGCAGAACAATCCCCTGCAGAGAAATCTTGTCTTCAATAGAGTTAAAAAAATGTTCTGGAGACCTTTTTCATGTAATTGTAATTTTCAATTAGCAATATTAAAATGTTACAATGTTAAGTGTTAAGTTTGCATTTTTTATGAACTGCTAAAAATCTTTCTTGTTTTTTGGACTTGACTTCAGTCGCTCCTGAAGATCCATATTCACAGAATCAGGATGATGAAAAAGGCAGAAGAATTTTAATAGCTTTCACAGTCTAAACATTTTTCACAGAAAGCCAAGACTTTTCCAAATTTTTCTTGAAAGAATATAGGATGATAAAACATATCGTTCCTCCAATCAATCAGCTGTTTATTTTTCTGTTATCTTCAAATTTGGTGTTTTGCAAATTAAAAAAGGGCTCATTACACATTCATATTCGTCAACTGAAGTGGAAAGAATGTAGCTGAAGTTCGTCAATAGTGCTTATAATTTAGTCGGCAATTCCCCCCCCCCCCCCCGACTAAGATTCATTGATACCAAAAGAGCGGTCAAAATTTCCTTTACATATATGGGATTTAGATAAATGCGAAAATTGATTCAGAGTCTAAATTTTAAAAAGACTTCTTAATTTGTTCAAAAGTTAGAAATTTACTGTCAAAACATAATTTTTTTTTCCCCTTTCTTATTTTGTGGTTTTCTTTCTGAGCTAGATGGGGAGGGAAAGGCAGAGAAAGATAGAGTTGATGTTCTTATCTTCTTTCCGGCTATTTCAATATTACCACTTAAATAGGTGACCAGCTGATTGTTAATATAAACGGAATACTTATTATGGCTGCATGATAATCCTGAAAAAAAATTTTAACTATTGCTGTCCATTTAAATAAAATGTAATGTATAAATGGAATTTGTAGTGGAATATACATTGAATAATTGGAATAGATATTTATACCATTATATAGTTATTTTGAGCAGAAGTGTTATTAATATTTTCAAGTATTAACTATAGTATTTAAATTGTTTGTACTGTTGAATTAATTCTTACAAGTGAATGATGAAAAATTGAATAAATTATTTTTATTGGTGTAATAACTTAAAAACTGAACAAAATTATAAAAATGAAAATTTAGTTTTAGAACAACTTAACTTTATTGTTTCTTAATTGAGTTAAACTTTTATTGATGATTCTTAACAAGATGATCAAATAAATCTCTTATTAAAATCTTCTTCTTATGCAAAATGCTTACTTAATTAAGCATTTTCTTGTTTGTTAGGTATGTTTGGGTGATTATTTTTGCTATAAAAAGAAACCTTAAAAATCTTTTAAAGAAATATTCTAATTAATTAATTATTTATAATTTACTTTAATAAGTTAATTAACAAAGTTACTTAAAAAGTAACTTAAGCTTTTACATAACTTATCTTTATACTTAATTAATGTTATCTAATTTTTAATAAAGATTACTAATGAATTATTATTAATTTATTAAGCAATAAAGCATTGTTTTTCTGAATTTTTTACAGTTTTTTTTTCCTGAAGTAGTAGTGCTTTTAATCAGGATATGTAATGCCCTTTTAAAATAATGATCCCCTTTTTTAAAACCTTTGCACAATGCCGTTTTTCTTACCTAGAATGAGCTCTAATCTTAGTTGCATTGTACTTTTGTAATGACATTAATTTTGCTTGTTAAATGTGAAAAAAATAATAAATTTTTGGAAATAAACAAAATTCTGGAGTTCTCAGTTAGATAAAAAAAAATCCTACTTAATTTTGGAGCCAGTGTGGGAGAATATCACCCTTTTTTTTTCCTAGTGTAAACGCTGTGATAAATAGACAATGTCTCATCGCTGATACGACACCTCGCAGCTTTAATAATTTTTTAAAAACCCTCGCAGCATAGTATTCCTCGGCACACAGGTTACAAAGCATTGCTCTAAAGGAACAAAAGGACCTAAAGTAAATAAACAAATGTTTGTGAAGCATATATGCTCATTATTAACTGAAGAAACAAGTAGCTACCTGAGCTCAAATCTGAGAAATTCAGTACTAACCACCCTGCTTTTGTTAAAGGGGTGAGTTAAGACAACACTCCTCAATCTTTCACCCTTGAAAAATAAATAACGTATAGTTAATGCCTTTCAAATTTTTCTTCTAATGTTTCAAATCTTGTTTAGTACTCTTTCAGTTAAAATTATTACATTTCATTGCAGAATGACCTTGAAAGCGAACTATCTAGTGTTTGTGAAAAAATTGTAAACTTGAACTTTGACTCGAAAGACAGAGTTAGTCCATTGGTTGACAAAGTGAGGACATTATGTCATTCAAAGGATGACATGGAAAAGTGTATTGATAGATTCTTTGTGTTTGCTACTAAAAGTAAATGGAATGCTCATGTTGCTGCAATGTTTTTCAACTCTATTGGTGATATCACTGTTGAAGGAGCTAAACTTAGGACGCATCTGTTGAGAAAACTTCAGGCAGCTTATAAAGGTAAGTAGTTTACAATAGGAGTGAACCTCGATCTTTGTCAGTTTATTGAATACACAATTTTTACTTGGATGGAAAGTATATTGTTTGTTTTGTTTTCACAGTAAAATCTTGCTATAACAAATTTTCTTTCTATGAAATTTTCAGATTAATGAATAAAATAATTCTATTTCTATCAAAAGAAAATCATATTCCCCTTGGAAAAAGTATTCAGTTTACCAAATTTCAAATTAAAGAATTCTGCAGTTTAACAAGTTTCAAAAACCATAAGTCAAATGTTTCAGTTTTACAAATAATCAAGGAGAAAGAGGGTGGGGTTGGGTATGTAAGAGTAAAGCTGATATAGATTCCTTTTTATCAGATGATTACTTTTACAACTTTCAATATGAATACTTTCATAGTTTTATATCATTCTAACATTTTTATATAAAATCAAAGGACACATTTAATTACATTTCTTCTCTAAATAAAATTTTAAAATCAAAATGTAAATAATTCTAAAATGTCTTTGTATGTTGCATACTTACACTTAAATTTAAGCTTACCATGATGTACCATAATATACCATTAATCCACCCTTCCCGATTAAATGCTGCCTTTCACTTTTTAAACAAACTAGAATCTTGAAAAATCTCATGAGAGCATCTCCCACCTCCTCAAATAATCCAGTTCCACTCATGATTTTCAAAATTAAAGGTAATTTATCTCAACTTCCAGCACCTTTTCAAAGACGAATGTTAATTTAAATTATGAACTGTTAGAGACATTGTCAAATGATGAAATTAATGAACAATCTAAGAGTTCTTGTTACCTACTAACACCAGTTTTGAGTTACTGTTGCCTACTAACACAAGCTTTGTGGTATTGTCACCCACTAACTCAAGTTTTATGTTGTTTACTAACACCAGTTTTGAGTGATTGTTGCCTCCATGGTATGGTGCTAAGTGTAGAATTTTCTCACTGTAGCTCATATGTGTTGTTTTAAGGCGACTGAAATAGGCAGCTTTTAGTACCAATGTTGTGTTACTGTTACCTATTAATATCTGTTTTTTTTTGGGGGGGGGAGGAAGGGGTTATTACTACTAACTCTAGTTTTGAGTTCTTGTTAAGTACTAACAGCACTTCTGAGTTTTTGTTACCTGTAAACAGTAGTTTTTGCACTTGTTACTTAATAACATTTCTTTGACTTCTTGTTAAAAACTAACACCAGTTTCGAGTTCATTTATCTACTAACACCGCCAAATTTGATTTATTGTTACACACTAACACCAATTTTAAGTTCTTGTTACCCATTCTCTTGTAACCCATTAACACCAGTTTTGAGTTCTTTTTACCTGTTAACACCAGTTTTGATTTCTTGTTGACTACTAACTAGTTTTGAGTTCTTTGACATACTAACATCAGTTATTTTGTTATGTGTTTTTGTTACCTGCTAAAACCAGTTTTCTGCTAGGTGTTCTTGTTGTATACTAACACAAGTTTTTTGGGAGAATTTGGTTACCTACTAACATAAGTTTTCAGTCATTGCCACCTACTAACACCAGTTTTAGATTCTTGTTACCTACTAACAGCAGTTTTTGTGCTTGTTAATTAATAAGACTTCTTTGAGTTCTTGTTATAAACAAATACCAGTTTAGAGTTAATTTACCTACTAACACCACCAAATTTGAATTATTGTTGCATACTTAAACCAGTTTTAAGTACTTGTTACCCATTAACACCAGTTTTTTCTTTTTACTTGTTAACAGCAGTTTTGATTTCTTGTTGACTACTAACTAGTTTTGAGTTCTTTGACCTTACAAACACCATTTTTTTTTTTTGTTAACGTTTTTGTTACCTGCTAAAACCAGATTTTTGTTAGGTGTTCTTTTTGCATAGTAACACCAGTTTTTTGGAAGGATTTTGTCACTACTCACATGAGGTTTCAGTCATTGCCACCTACTAACACCAGTTTTGGATTCTTGTTACCTATTAACAGAAGTTTTTGTTCTTACTTACTAACACTTCTTTTGAGTTCTTGTTAAAAACTAACAACAGTTTCGAGTTCATTTACCTACTAACACCACCAAATTTGAATTATTGTTACATACTAACAACAGTTTTAAGTTCTTGTTACACATTAACACCAGTTTTGAGTTCTTTTTTACCTGTTAACAGCAGATTTGATTTCTTCTTGACTACTAACTAGTTTTGATTTCTTGTTGACTACTAACTAGTTTTGAGTTCTTTGACCAACTAACATCAGTTTTTTTTTTTTTTGTTATACATTTTGTTAGGTGTTGTTGCATACTAACGCCAGTTTTTTGGGAGGATTTTGTTACCTACTAACATGAGTTTACAGTCATTGCCACCTACTAACACCAGTTTTGGATTCCTGTTACCTATTAACAGTAGTTTTTGTACTTGTTACTTAATAACAGTTCATTGAGTCCTTGTTAAAAATCACCAGTTTCGAGTTCTTATACCTACTAACACCACCAAATTTGGATTATTGTTACATACTAACACCAGTTTTAAGCTCTTGTTACCTATTAACACCAGTTTTGAGTTCTTGTTACCCATTAACACCAGTTTTGAGTTCTTTTTCCCTGTTATCACCAGTTTTTAGTTTGGTGACTATTAACTAGTTTTGAGTTCTTAACTACTAACAGCACTTCTGAGTTTTTGTTAACAATTAACAGCAGTTTTCGTTCTTCTTACTTACTAATACTTCTTTTGAGTTCTTGTTACAAACTAACATCAGTTTCGAGTTCATTTACCTACTAACACCACAAATTTGAATTATTGTTACATAGTAACACCAAATTTATGTTCTTGTTATCCATTGACACCAGTTTTGAGTTCTTTTTACCTCTTAACTCCAGTTTTGATTTCTTTTTGACTACTAAGTTTGAGTTCTTGTTACCTACTAACAGCACTTCTGAGTTTTTGTTACCTACTAACAGCACTTCTGAGTTTTTGTTACCTACTAACAGCAGTTTTTGTGCTTATTTACTTGATAACACTTTGTTGAGTTCTTGTTAAAAACTAACACAAGTTTTGAGTTCTTATGTACAGGTGTAGAATTTTCTCACCTCATATGTATTGTTTAAAGGTGACTGAAATAGGTGCTTCTAGTACCAGTGTTGTGTTACTGTTACCTACTAAAATATGTTTTATTTTGGGGGGGGGGGGTTATTACCTGCTAACTCTAGTTTTGAGTTCTTGTTAAGTACCAAATTTGAATTATTGTTACATACTAACACACCGTTTTAGGTTCTTGTTACCCATTGTCACCAGTTTTCAGTTCTTTTTTCCTGTTATCACCAGTTTTGATTTGTTGGTACTACTAATTAGTTTTGAGTTCTTTGACCTACTAACATCAGTTTTTTGTTATGCATTCTTGTTACTTGCTAAAACAAGTTTTTTGTTAGGTGTTCTTGTTGCATAGTAACACCAGTTTTTTGGAAGGATTTTGTCACTACTAACATGAGTTTTCAGTCATTGCCACCTAGTAACACCAGTTTTGGGTTCTTGTTACCTCTTAACAGCTGTTCTTGTGCTTGTTACTTTATAACACTTTGTTGACTTCTTGTTAAAAAACATCAGTTTCGAGTTCCATATACCTACTAACACCACCAAATTTGAATTATTGTTGCACACTAACAACAGTTTTAAGTTCTTGTTACTGATTAACACCAGTTTCGAGTTTTTTTTACGCATTAACAGTTTTGAGTTCTTTTTACCTTTTAACACCAGTTTTGATTTGTTCGTGAGTACAATTAGTTTTGAGTTCTTGTTACCTACTAACAGCAATTCTGAGTTTTTGTTAACAATTAACAGCAGTTTTTGTGCTTGTTAATTAATAATACTTCTTTGAGTTCTTGTTATAAACTAACACTGTTTCGAGTTCATTTACGTACTAACTAATTCAAATTTGAATTATTGTTGCATAATAACACCAGTTGTATGTTCTTGCTACCCATTAATACCAGTTTTAAGTTCTTTTTACCCATTAACACATGTTTTGAGTTCTTGTTACCTGTTATCACCAGTTTTGATTTTTTGGTGTCTACCAACTAGTTTTGAGTTCTTGTTACCTACTAAGAGCACTTCTGAGTTTTTGTTAACAATTAACAGCAGTTTTTGTTCTTCTTACTTACTAACACTTCTTTTGAGTTCTTGTTATAAACTAACACCAGTTTCCAGTTCATTTACCTACTATCACCACCAAATTTGAATTATTGTTGCATACTAACACCAGTTTTATTTTCATGTTTTCCTTTAATGCCAGTTTTGAGTTCTTTTTACCTGTTAACAGCAGTTTTGATTTCTTGTTGACTACTAACTAGTTTTGAGTTCTTTGACCTACTAACATCAGTTATTTTGTTACCTGCTAAAACCTGTTTTTTGTTAGGTGTTCTTGTTGTATACTACGCCAGTTTTTTGGGAGGATCTTGTTACCTACTAACATGAGTTTTCAGTCATTGCCACCTACTAACACCAGTTTTGGATTCTTGTTACCTACTAACAGCAGTTTTTTTGCTTGTTAAATAACAAGCACACTTCTTTGAGTTCTTGTTATAAACTAACACCCGTTTCGAGTTAATTTGCCTACTAACACCACCAAATTTGAATTATTGTTGCATACTAACACCAGTTTTATTTTCATGTCTCCTATTAGTGCCAGTTTTGAATTCTTTTTACCTGTTAACAGCAGTTTTGATTTCTTGTTGACTACTAACTAGTTTTGAGTTCTTTGACCTACTAACATCAGTTATTTTGTTACCTGCTAAAACCTGTTTTTTGTTAGGTGTTCTTGTTGTATACTAACACCAGTTTTTTGGGAGGATCTTGTTACCTACTAACATGAGTTTTCAGTCATTGCCACCTACTAACACCAGTTTTGGATTCTTGTAACCTACTAACAGCAGTTTTTGTGCTTGTTAATGAATAACACTTCTTTGAGTTCTTGTTATAAGCTAACACCAGTTTAAGTTAATTTACCTACTAACACCACCAAATTTGAATTATTATTGCATACTAACACCAGTTTTAAGTTCTTGTTACCCATTAATACCAGTTTTGTTCGTTTTACCGGTTAACAGCAGTTTTTATTTCTTGTTGACTACTAACTAGTTTTGAGTTCTTTGTCCTACTGACATCAGTTTTTTTGCTATGCATTTTTGTTACCTGCTAAAGCAGCTTTTTTGTTAGGTTTCTTGTTGCGTACTAACACCAGTTTTTAGGGAGGATTTTGTTACCTACTAACATGAGTTTTCAGTCATTGCCATCTACTAACACCAGTTTTGGATTCTTGTAACCTACTAACAGCAGTTTTTGTGCTTGTTAATGAATAACACTTCTTTGAGTTCTTGTTATAAGCTAACACCAGTTTAAGTTAATTTACCTACTAACACCACCAAATTTGAATTATTATTGCATACTAACACCAGTTTTAAGTTCTTGTTACCCATTAATACCAGTTTTTTCTTTTTACCGGTTAACAGCAGTTTTTATTTCTTGTTGACTACTAACTAGTTTTGAGTTCTTTGTCCTACTGACATCAGTTTTTTTGCTATGCATTTTTGTTACCTGCTAAAGCAGCTTTTTTGTTAGGTGTTCTTGTTGCGTACTAACACCAGTTTTTAGGGAGGATTTTGTTACCTACTAACATGAGTTTTCAGTCTTTGCCACCAACTTACACCAGTTTTGGGTTCTTGCTACCTCTTAACAGCAGCTTTTTTGCTTGTTACTTAATAACACTTCGTTGAGTTCTTGTTAAAAACTAAGTTTTGAGTTCTTATTAACACCACAAAATTTGAATTATTGCTATATACTAACACCAGTTTTGTTCTTTTTACCTGTTAACACCCGTTTTGATTTCTTTTTGACTACTGAGTTCTTGTTACCTACTAATAGCACTTCTGAGTTTTTGTTACCTATTAACAGCAGCTTTTGTGCTTGTTGCTTAATAACACTTTGTTGAGTTTTTGTTAAAAACTAACACCAGTTTCGAATTCTTATACCTACTAACACCACCAAATTGAGTTATAGTTACGTAATAACTCTGGTTTTGAATATTTTTACACATTTGTACCAGTTTTCAGTTCCTGTTACCCATTAACACCAATTTTTATTTCTTGTTGACTACTAACTCTGTTTGAGTTCATTTACTTACTAACATCAATTTTTTTGTTATGTGCTCTTGTTACCTAGAAACATCAGTTTTAATTTTTAACTGCATGAGCTTTTTTTCTACTTACCTGCAGACATGTTTTTTGTTAAGCATTCTTATTGCATACTAAAGCCAGTTTTTTTTTGGAAGATTTTGTTACCTACTAACATCAGTTTTTAGTCATTGTCACCTACTAATACAAGATTTACGTTCTTGTTACTTATTAATTTTTGAAACAGTTGCGCTTGACATTAAAAATGAAGCCATTTTACTTGTTCAATAAATAATAGCCCAGACTGACATCACTCTACTCCCAATATCAGATTCTGTAGTCTGAACATTAAAAGAAATCGATAAATTCCAGTTTGGATTAATCGATCACTCAAGCAATAGTGATTCTGTCACAGGAGTACTTGTGGGTGCAACACTTGTGGACTTGTCAAAAACTAACATTTCTGTTAGAGTAGCTAACGTGACTGACAAGTCGAAAGTGATAAAGAAAAATGAAGTATTGGCAACATGCACTCCTGTTACCTGCATTAATAGGAACTGCAACCCTGTTACCTGCATTAATAGGAACTGAAATACAGAGAAGATGAAGACTCACTACGTCACGAAGGTTACAGGACACGAGTTTAAAGTAGGTGACAAATTTTGGCTATGGAATCCTACTCGACGGAAAGGCCTGTCTCCCAAGCTGCAATCGCCGTGGCACAGTCCTAAACAGACTGAATGACGTCATCGTAAGGATTTGCAAGTCACCTAACTCGAAACAAAGAGTTGTCCATTACGATTGGCTAGCCATCCACTGCAGTTGTAATTAGTTATTTGAATATCAGACCATGGTCACTGTGGCGTAATTCCTCCTTTCTTTAATCTCTCATTTCTTTCCTGTCTTTTCTTGTCTTCCTTTTCCCTCAATTCTCTTTTACTTAGCACTTATGCCATGTTTAGTGTACATATTTTAATTTATTGGTTTTTATTAATGTGTATTAGTTTATTATGTTTACTAATTAGTGTGTAATTATATGTTATGTTCATTATTTATTAGTGTGTATTTTCTTATTGTGTTTATTGATTACTTACCTAAATTATATTGTTAAAATCTTGTTAATGGTTATACACTGTAGATATTTGTGTGACCTCCTAACTGGGTATTGTACTGCCCGGGACGTGCAGTACAATCCCCTTTTGGGAAGGGGGCAATGTTATGAATTTTTGGGGCAACCCACTGTTCCGGGGCTTAAAATAGTTAAAAATTCATATTCTATGCTTCAGATAGTTAAATTTTGCTTTTTTGTTGCATCAAAATCTGTCAACTAGAACCGGAGATACAGAGGTTTCGGTTTTCCATTCAAATGTATGCAGTTTCTAGAAATCTTGAGAAATATTGGTCGTACGCCTTCGATAACATCACTTTTGGGGACTTATATTTGGTGCCAAATTTGGCAATATTAACTCCAAAAGTCGCCAAACTTGGCAACATTTTGGTCAATTGGCATGATTTTCCCAATGGAGGCTGTAAAGTTGCTATTGCTGCATTAAAATCTCATAATAACCTAACATTTCTCTTCTATGATGTAATCAAAATTCCCGCTTTATGTGGAATCCTTGAGAAATAGACTTTCCCGGAAGCTTCTTGTAGCTTCTGCATCGACTATAAATACAAGCTGCCAGAGGCCCCAGTTCAGTGTATGAGTGAGCTCTCGTCAAGAACAGATGCCGATGTGTACAAGTGTTTTGCTCCGTGATACAAGCGGTGTTTCCGCGTGCGTTTTTGGAGCTTTGTTCCTTAAGTTCTCTGTGTAAAGTCTTCATTGTTGAGTCTTGAGGGAGTATTAGTGTTATTCCTCGTATATTTCCACTGAATTTTACCTGTGGAAGTGTTTTATTTTGTGTGAGAATTACAGCATTTGTGAGAGCTTCTGATCTAAGCAGACTGTTAAAAGTACACTACTGTTTGATTGCGTTTGTGAATTTTGTACAGCTGATTGTTTCACTAAGTTCTAGAAGCAATAAAGTTTTTGTTCCATCCTGACAAGTGGACTTTTTACTAGAACTTTCTACACCAACTGGACTTTAGAACGACAAGCCCAGGAAACTAGCAGAGTATTCTGCAACCAAAGTGTACCAGGCCAGCACTATTTCAAAGTGAATGGGCCAGTGAACATTTCAGTGTTAGCATAAAATTTTGTTATTTTAATTAAATAACATCTATATATATAAAAATGAATGTTTGTGTGTGTATGTGACGTTGAAAAACTCCAAAACCGTTTGATCGATCACCATGAAATTTGGTACACCATAGTCTTTTATCATAGAGAAGGTTTTTATGCTACCCATAAAATAATGTTCTATTTATCCCAATTTATGTAAGCCAGATTTAATTAACAAATTTAACTGCTCAATTTTTGGTCCTTTTAAAAAAATACACAACTTTCTCACATCTAATCTTGGGTGATAGGCCAGACTGACTGATAATCATGTAAGTCAAGGTATAATTTTGCATATAAATATGTACATGTGAACTATTTAAATTTAGCTGGAGACTAAAGAAAATAGTAATCAAGAAATTAAAAAAAAAATAATGTCAGATAATGGGTATGTTTAACAAATTATAAAATCGTAAATCATAAGGTATTTTGGTTGGTTATGGGATTACGGGCGATTAGCTACACATGGGCTCTAGGCCGATGGGTGGGGTGCCCTCCGTGGGGGGTTTTTCTAAGGGGTCCTAACCCGTATTTATGCTAAGTTTCGGAGAAAACCACGGAAAACTCCGAACGGTTAGGTCGACGGGCGCGCGATGGGACTCGAACTCGCTTCACACTTCGCCCATCTACCATTTCCAGTGACATAACTACTGTGCCATGGTGAGGCAAGGTATTTTGGAAGTAAACAAAAAAGTATCAATAAGATTTGAAATTTGTGTAACTGCTGGTTTGTGTAAGGTGAGGTATTACTGTACTGTATTAATCAAATTTCTGATCTGAAAGGGATGTTCATAAGACTCCTCTGTTCTCGGGACTTTGAAAGTAATAATCTGAGCAAAATAAAGAACCATATTTCTCAAGCATCCTATTTTCATTTAATAAATACAATTTATACTTCTTTTTCTATTTAATTTGCCACGTGGAAGACACACACCAGACCTTCATTTTACAAAGTAGACTCGTTCGCTGTAATACCATGTAAAAAATATACTAAAGAAAATAAATTGTACTCAATAGATTTTCTTATGTGTGTACCTTTTTGGGCATGCTGTGTAGTAATTTTGAGTAACATATCTAAAAAATTTATTCTAAAAATGAATATTATTATTGTAATGCATTGTTAAAATAATGTTTGGTTTTTTTTCTTTTTGTTCTATGCACCATGTTAAAAGAGTCTGTTCTATTGTAGTTTATGTCTTATGGTACAGTAAGCCTTATTTTCTTAAGTGTTTTGTCTTAAATTTTCAAAGTGTAAAAGTTTTTTATTTTTATTTTAGAAAGAAATAAAAAGTACTTAGAGTTGGACAAATTCTTAATGGATGTCACTTTCCTCTGTGAAATTTTCCACCATATTCAAATTGAAGGTAAATGCTTGATGGTGCTTTCTAGACCAGTTAATGATTATTTTGGAATGTTGATTGATGGAGCATCACAAAAAGAAGTTGAAGTATTCCTTGAACAGGTATACTATGAACTGATGTTTTTTTTTTTTTTTTTTTTTTTTCTAAATATCACTAAAGTGTTTAAGCACTAACCAGAGTAGATGGCTTTATTTGAGAGTGAGCTTTTATACTGGCTTCCCATACTGTAATATCATAACACTTTAGCAAGAAGGTGACTTGCCATTCTATTCTTTACATGGTAACTCTGATAATAGTTTGAAATTTTTCTTTAACAAAATATATTTTTTTCTAATGGACCCCATTTATAATCAAGACATCCCCCCCCATCTAATGTAAGAACAAATGAAAGAAAACCAGTTTTTGATTTTCTTGAAAATCTCTTTAATTCTGGATCTAGGAATAGCTGTATTCCTATTAAAATTATTAACACTGGTTTCAATATAATTTAAGCAATATCTGCACATTTAAAATTAAAATGTAAACACCGATGTTAATGTCTACAAAAAATTATTTTACTCGAAAAAATGAGCAGTGTTTTAGTGCTACTTTATTTCTGTAAGTTTCTTGGGAAATAAGCTGAATTGTGGCTGTATGGATATAATTAGATAAAATATTTTATGTGAGTCTTATAAAACATTATAGCTGGTGATTCAAAATAGATGTTAAAGCTATTATCTTTTAAACCATAAGTGATCAAAATATACTTTCTATAGAAAAGTTAATCAAATAGAGTAACTTTTAGGTATGGTATTTTTTTTTTTTTTACTAGAGGCTGTTTACATATTAAAATGCAAAATTTAACTTTCATGTGGTCCCTCCTTTCCTATCACTTATTTGAATAAAATGTTGCCCTGTGTCTAAGAAGTTAAATAAATTTTTAAAAAATGTTTCTGAGGTGAATAGTTACCAAGATATTACAAGTTTAAAATGTTATCATTTGTTGCCAAATACTAAGAAGATATCTCAAAAGTGAGATAAGTAAAATTACTTTTCAACTGACATTAATTTATGTTAGTGGACATTCAACAGCTACATTTGACTCCTGGCAATCCTATTTTAGCTAGGATTTTCCTTTAATGTATGCTTAGCAGTTTCTCTAGTGAAAGTTAACTCACACCTACTTTGGTGTGACTTAGCTTTGTCATTCTCTATTACACTTTGAAATTCCTTCTCTGGAAATGTGATGTAATCAGTGGATGGCTGTTAGGGAAGAAAGCTATTTCACTTACCTTTTATTTTCATGACCTTTTTATTTCTAAATTTGCTAAACTGTAAGAAACTAATTTTTGTAAACTTACTTTAAAAGTTTTCTAAGTAAAAACGTAAGCTCGTTAATGTTTAAAAATCACGGCATAAACAAACAAGTATTTCTTTACTGCTGTAATAAAAGTTTATATTTTTTGCTGATAGATGGCGTTGTTCTGTTTTAAATAAAATGAGAACTTTTTTATGCAAATATCTATTGTAGTCCTGTGCTAACTGGCAGGTATAAAAAGAGCATCATAAGTTACTTTCAGGGCTTCTACTCCTGTTACTACCGCAGTGATGTGTGTGTAGCAGTCGAATCTACCAATTAGCTGCGTCGCTCACTCATGATGTTTTGAATCGTCAGAGCCAGATCAGGGATCTGAGCCGCTGTATCCAGATATTCTGATGTTATGTTTTTTCTTTCTGAGTGAAGTTGATATCGGACTGGATGTTCAAAAATGCTGAATATAAAAGTCTACTGCTGCCAGTTATGTATAAATGTCGTCGTGGAAAGATAGTTATTACTGCAGTTCTGTGCCATCATCATCATTTGTATGTATCTTCATCTATCATCATTATTTTCTGAATAAACACTCTACAGGTACTTACAGTACACTACTACAAGTCTTTTTCCTGAAGTCCTGACTAACATAATTCAAAACACGAATAACTTTCCACTGTGCAATTTTTGACTTTCAGGCATCAACTAAAAGCTCACTCTGCTAAAAATTATTTCAAATATAAGTCAAGTTTTTATATTTTTATTATTGTTTGTCAATGACTCCCTAAAAGAAAGTTATCGATAGTTTCCTAACGCAATACCTCTCTTCAGGTAAAATTAAGCCTGTTAATTTCATGTTTTTGAATGCGTTTAGTTACGATTTTCCAACAAAGGGATCATTATTTAACTTTTATCAACTCACAGTTGGTTCTATGAAGTAAAGATTTTTTCACCTGAAAACGGATTACAACACAGCAAGAAAAGTGGTGCATGTCATTAATTTCAATGTTAACTATATCTCTTAGAGGCATGGGATTTTTAAAATTAATTTTCCTGGATACAGCGCAACATTTTTCTCAATATAAGTGGTAGTAAATGAGGGACTGTATAAAAATTAAATTTCATATTTTAATATGTATACCGCCCCAGTAAAAAAATTGCCATATCTGAAAGTTACTCTTTATCATCTATTTTGAATCACCTGTTGTATATATACACATATATATATTCAATTACATTGAATCTGCATTTAAACAGTGTACTAAAATGTAAGATAAACTAGAAAAAATGGCCCTATAAAGGATTAAAATAGAGAAGGCAGGGACACCAGTGGGAATTGTTTCTTTAAATACTTTTGCATTTTATTAAGGATGTTGTTATCAGTTCAAAAGAACTGTGAAAGAACTATTAATGCTGTAAAAGAACTATATACATCATTTTCAATAGTGTACACAGACCAGTACGTGGGAATGACCAATAAAATTTTGTAGTAAACTATGTTTATTTGCACCAGTTAAAAGTACAGACAGACAAACAAACTGCGAACTTTCAAAGACTTTTCCACTTTGTTGTAAAGTGTAAAAAGTGAACTAAATATCTCCATTAATGTGCTGACAATTTCACTTCCTACATTACAGTATCTTTTGTAGTGATCTACAGTGGTCTTTTGAAAAAGCCAAAAAGTATTATTTCCGAACGTTTTTTCGGGTGCATTTGTTATCTCCTCTCATAAAGCCATTGCATACAAGGGGTCTATTTAGGAGAAATTTAGGTCCATTAATGGACCCTTCACAAAATATTTTATCCTAAAAACAGACCTTTCACAAAATATTATACCTTAAATACGGACCCTTCACAATATTTTTCACTTTGAAAACGGACCTTTCACTAAAGTCTTCCAATAGTAAACGTTCCCTTCACAAATCTAATTGTTCAAGTGTTGGTAACAAATTTCAATTACGTTCTCACACACATTTCAAGTTTTATAAAATTAATAATTATAAAATGTTTAAAATAATGATACTGCACATGTAATTGTTTTATAAAAAATATAAAATCAGATAATATTAACTGATACTTAATTTTTTATACAGAGCTAAGGAAAAATAACTTTAAAAAGAAAAAAAATGGTATACAATGATGGAATCGCCCTTCATATTAAACTAGATGATTATTAAAAAAAAATCTATTATCTGGAAATTTCGATTATCTGATGTAGGTTTGGTTTCAGTTATGTCGGATAATTGAGATTCTACACTATATGTATTTATGTAAATCAGTATATGTGAATAAATTTGATGTTTGTTTATAAAAATCTGTATGTGTTTGTTTATACACATATAGGTTCTTTTTTTTTATAAGACTTTCTATAAAATGTCTTAAAATGGAACTTCAATACTATATTTATATTTGTAAAATTGTATATTTTTTATAAATTAACGAAAACAGGAATGTGGCTAGAAAAGCCTGATTGAATGCTAATTTCAGATTCACAAAATTGAGTAAATTTTTCACAATTTCACTAAAACAAGAGCCTGTTTGATATCTCTAAAGTAAAAGGTGTAACAATATTGTGTTTAAAAAGCAACTTGATCAAGAAATACCATTGGTGCGGAAGAAAGTGACAAAATAAATGTTTTTCCATTAATGTACACCTTTTTATTTTTAAGCTGAAAAGGTATAATTTCTGAATGCTTTTTGAAAAGTACTTTATCTCCTTTTGCAGAACTTTTTCAAACGGCATTACATCTATTTTTCATAAAAGTAAAGAAAGTTTATCACTAGGAAGGAAATGCAGCTACACTAGAGATATTTCACTGTATCAAAGGGATGGAACTAGGTTAAACATCACGTTTTAGGTTCCTTTTAATGCAATTTTGTACCATCTCTGAGCTGTATCATATTAAATATTTTCTTATAGTTAGGTTTCTTTTTCTGCTGAAATAAGCTTGTCAGTGATCATTAAAAATCGATAAGTAAGTGAGTTTGAGGAAGAAAGAACCACAAAGTCTCTCTAAAGTAGACTATATTAAATTTCAGAGCGATTGTCATCACAGGACTTTTGAACAACCATCAGTGACTTTAGAAACAAACCAGTGGTATTGAACCCTCGAGAAAATGAATAATGCTTCTTCATCCAATGCACTATGAACTAATGCTGATAGTAAAGTTGTATGTCCTGAAACTTTCAGAAAAAATGTAAAAGCACAAAGATTGCCTTCAAAATTGGGCCGAGGAATTACTACCTGTTTAGGGAAATATTGCGAAGTTCCATATGTTCATAATTTTTTCCCCCGAGTGTTTCGTAACTCCAATAGGTTCATTGTTTGTAACAGTTTACAGTACAACTTGTAAAGATACACTAAATTTTTTCGAGTTTCTAGAGCAATTATTTTTTAAAAAAAGCTCCTCAAAAGTCGCATGATTTTCAAGTGGAACAGCCTGAAACAAAGTTGTTTTATTTAATTTGGTCATAATTGCTAAGTTATTTATTGTACCTCATGAAGTAGACCAACCAATTCATAGAAAAAGCTTTGCAGACTGTTTTAAAATGTATGTAATTTTCATGATTAACCTAATGTTGCCGTTATTTCACAGAACACCTAATTTTACAATCCTGTAATAATATCACAATTCTTTTTCCTTAAATTTATTATTGAATTTTATTTTAAAAAAAAAGAAAAGAAAGTGATGCCTATTTGTTCGATTGCCAATCTCATCCACAAAATAGTCTTTTTTTTTCTCCCCAGGAAAAAAAAATAGCTAAATGACGTATGTCATCAATCTGTTTACAGCCACGAATTTTTTCATGAAATCCGATAGAGGCAGACGATGAGCTGATAGGACAGAGATAGAGAATTACAGAATCTAGTTTTCTTTATTTTTTTTTTTCTCTTTCAAAGTTGTATGAAACCCTTTAGCCATAATTTGTGCTTCTGTAACATTATTCCATAGTTTTATTTTTTTTAAATGCTAACTGAGTGCCTGTTCTTCATGCGTGGAAAATATACTTGTGGATGAAAAAGCATGTCTTAGATATTTTGTAGAGCAACTGAAAATAATTTTCATAGTAATTTTTGTTTCGTAGATTTTGAAACTGACTGACGTATGGATTCTTATTATTTTATTCTGAATTCACTGAAAATAAATGAATGATTTTGGCACACATAATACAACAAATAACTAACATTTTAAACTAAACATGAGATTGAATTTAAAAATCTCTAACATTTTAGTGTAAATGAAACTGAAGTGATAAAACTTTTGTTTGAATAATCAAGTATTTACATTAATTCCAGTGCAAGTTTTTCAGAACTTCTGAATTACCAGAGTTCAATTTAACAAATGTTTTTACCGTGTTATAAAGTTTTTGTATTCTAAATTTTTATTGTTTGAAATTATGTGTGTTAGCATTATAAATATTATATATTTCTTTCTTTCTTTTATTGTAGTTTCCAAAATGTTACCGCAACCTTAAAGAAAATGATGAAGCTGGTTTGGATATTTTAATTAGTAAGCTGAGAAAGCAAATAATTTGTGATCCACCTACTGTTTCTGTGCGAGCTATGTTACTGGGAATATTTGAGCAGATTTTAACGGATTTTAAGCCTCTAAGTGACAGTGCAAAAAATCAATATGAATCTGTTTCAAAACCTCCTATCAAAATATGTGACTAAAATATTTTGTTTTGCTGCCCCTTGTTGTGCGAACCTGAACTTTTGAAAAAAGACATTTGAATTCGAAACTTATTTGTGTAAAAAAAAAAAAAATCATATCTTTCTAAAGGATAGTTTCATTATGTAAAATAATACTAATAGAAGTATATTGTTTGTATATGTTTATGGTTTATCTGTTGTATATCTTTATTAATACATATTTTTTTTTCTTTTTGTCATATGTATCAAATTTTGATTACTAAAGAATCAAAAAATTTTACGAGTAATAATATTTGTATACGTTTTTAATTTTATTAAACTTATTTTTAATGCTATTAAAGGATTTCAGGTTTTTTTTTGAATATTCTATATTAGTTATTGCAAGTAAATCTAATACTGAGTAAATGATCTTTGCTAATGTGTATTTGAAGTACAAAGGTATGGGCTTTGAGGAAAACACAATTTGTTATTTCAGTGAATAGTTGATCTTGAAATTCAGAAACGTAACTGATTGGGTTAAAAGTGAACATGGTCACTAAAGTTTCCAACAGCAAGTGTGAATTAAAACCTGGTTAGAATCTCAAATGCGAAAGGGTCAATTTTTTTATAATGGGAGAAATAACATTATCAGCTTTTTTTTTTTTTTTGGTCATGTTTTATGTCACTTGCACAAAATTACCTGTAAAAACTAAAATTTAGCACTATATTTCATTTTTTGAAAGAAAATAACTTTCAATCTTTTTTACGGTGGTTCTTAATTGCTGAAGTCATACATCGTCAGTCCTCTATAATTTGTTGTCGGACAAGAGTTATTTTTTATATAGCTTGATTAAATATTGCCTCTGCATTTATAATTTTTCAGAACTTTGAAAGTGTAACAATGTACTTTATAAAATAACTTTTTATGCCCTTTAGAGTTCATTTGTATCATATTTTTCTTAAACTGTGCAATTTCAACTTGTTGCCAGTTTTTAGGTCAGAGGAATGACACTTTTTTTTCCATTCCAAAATTAAGCCCCAAATGGCAGTGACACTGCTTTCACTTATTACCCATTTGGATTATTACTTGTCCATTAATATGAGATGAACTTACAGATTTCATCTATTTCACCTTCATATGAGATAAGGCTAAAAATAGTGGCCTTTAATTTGTTTTGATTAGCAATTAAACTGATTATTTGTTTAACCCTTTGAGGCGCAACCCTTTCCCAATGCTGAAAAAAAGGGCAGCCGTTGCCATCGCTCGACTTAACTACCAGCAAGATGGTGGACGATCGAAACGTTCATCGCGTGCTACCGATCTAGAGACCCTTTTTTTGACGACAGCTCCGATCGCACGCAGCTGCGTCAAAAAAGGGTCTCTAGATCCGTGGCATGCGATGAACATTTCGATCGTCTGCCATCTTGCTGGTAGTTAAGTCGAGCGATGGCAACGGCTGCCCTTATTTCAGCAGATGACAGTGCTGTTAAAAAATAATCGTGTCAATTTTTTTTTTTTTTTTTTTATGGGAAATGACGTGCTCAAAAGTAAAGGATTCGCGTGCAGCTATGTCACCCGCAACTATTTTTATAGAAATCAAATCTATTCTTCAAGACTGGCAACTATCAAAACGTCAGAGTTTCGTGTTCCCAGAGCGGTATCACTGCGCCTCAAAGGGTTAATCACCTTTAGTTGACAGAAGACATCTTGCTGCTTTGATGTTATTGGAGAAACTCCTTAGATGCCAGTTCTCCTGCTCACCTTAGAATTAAAGCTCAAACTTCGTTGACTTTTCAAGAAAGCTGGCGAACAGGTTTGACATCCCTGTCTTGAATAGAGCCCTCCCTCTTCTATCCTGACAAGTACTATAAACATATAAATAATGCACACTACCACCTGGACTAATACTTCCTGAGAGCAGACAGTCTTCCCCGTATACAGAACTCAGAATGGTCACCCTTGCCACAATTGATGAAATATACCCAAGTTCAAGTGGATTCTTATCTATATGGATGGATCTATATTGAACGACACATCTGATGCAAGGGCTGGAGTTTATTCGAGGTACTTTATAGTCTTAGCAGAGCTATTGAGAAGTTTGCAAATTATTTGGATGGGGAGGTGGTAGCTGTCACTCTCGCCCTCGGGGAAATTGGCAAAAGAGTAGAGACAGATATTGTTATTTTTATAGATTCTGAGGCTACTATTAGTGTGTTGATACTTGATGCTCCCAGTATAACCAGGCCCACATATGAAGCCCATATCACTTTGCACCATCTTTTGCCCGAAGCCCTATGAAAAGCCCTTCATCTCATGAATTCTGGACTAAATTTACAAAGTATTTATGAATGAAAAGGAGCTGACTCGAAAGCCCACATCCTTAAAACAATTGCTTTTCATGAAAATAAAGGACAGCAAATCTATGAATAACAATCCAAAAACAATTTCCCCCCCTTGTTGATAAGCTAAAATCTCCAATTGATAAGCTCCAATTCTAGTTGTGGAAATTGACATTTCTCAGAACTTGCTAACAATATTGTTACGTAGCATACCAGACTAAAGTTTTTGAATCACCAATAAATCCCATAATCTGCTTAAGTTATTGAAAAAACTAATACCAGCAGAAACAAGGAATATTGATATTTGGATTCACAGAGAGCACCCTGTGGCAGAAACAGGGCAACATGACTACATTGTCTTAGAACAATCCTCTGCCGAAAGATTGTCTTCAACATTGAAAAACACACTAAGACCACTTTCACATCCTCTGCGGTTGCATAATCAGTTAAATCGTCCTTTCGGTAAACACATAGAAAAACGTAAAGAAATTCAGTGATAATTTTTTTTTAACTTCATGCATATTAATGAAGTTGATTGCAGGAAACTTGAGAGACAGCAGTCGCCGTATTGGATTCTTCTCTCAGCAAATAGCTATGGCACAGTGGTGTGGAAAGATGTGACTTGACATTAAGTGACACAGAATATTCGGAAGCCGACGCTGTGGAAAAAATATCCCTAAATTATTTCTACATCACTCCTTTGTTCATAACTCCAAAACTAAAGGAGGTAAATCAAAAATATTTCAGATTTGTCCTTTCCTTGGGTAAGGCAACAGAAGAAAAAAAAAATTCTGAGATGGTGATGGAAACCCCCTGCCTGATATGTCTCCTCTTAAGACAAATAATCATTTAAAGCCCGGGTTTCCTGCAAGCGGCAGCGTCCAGCGCTCGCCTTTGACAACCGCGAAAAAGTGCCCGAGGTGACATCTGTGAAAAACTGTCCACCGCTGTCGCAAAAGGGTGGTTTCCTGCAGGCGCGCGGCATTTTTCTGCGTCCACTTTCTGAAAAATGGTTGTTGGGCAGGCATTCTTCGTTTTAAGCTGAAAACGCTTCGCACACTGAAATTTTCAAAATTTTGAAACTGTCTCTTAACAAGCTGTACTACTGCAATAAACGATCAACCTGTATCAGTTTCAAGACTTTTAGAAAAAATTCTTAATAAGAATTTTTTCTGAAAATTTCACAAATTCCACTGCATTTTCGCTTATTGTAGTGCATAAAGCAGCTTATGAAGAACCATCGTGAATTTTTTGGAGACCATGGTGCTATTAGTTTATTTCAATTTGTGTACCAAGAGTAAAAACAGACCCCCTCCCCTTGGCTATGCCCCTGATTCTAAGTATTATATTTTTTACAAAATGATTGATATTGTTATTGGGAAATTACAGAAAATTATCTGTCCGAAGGATCTAGGCCGAGAGGTACATAATGATTGAATCGGTGCAAAGCGGCATAGCGGGACGAATGCCCGGACCCCTACACGTAAGGGCCTCAAAATCCATCTAACTATTTTTCATACCTCTTGGAATTTTTTTTTCTTCCTTTACTTTTTTTTCTTTTAATTTATTTATTTATTTATTTTTTCTTGTATTGACTACATACTTACATGTTATATCTGTTATTATCTAAAAGCGTTTAATTCTGACTTTGAGTACATACAAATGTATGTACGTGCTAATTTATTTTTGTTTTTACGAAATATAACATGAAAAGGGCTCCTAGATTCACTCACGCCCCTGTAACTCGTAAACCCAAGTTGCGGCACTGGATTGAATCAAGAAGCAAAAAGTAAAATAGGATGTTTTAAAAAAATTTGTTTACCTAAACACAATAAAGAATCACAGGGCATTCCTAGACACAATTGAAAATTCATTTTTTAGTATATTTCAGGTACTAAGTCCCTTTAAATACAAAATTAATGCTTAATGATGAATTAAACCTTATTTGTTTAGGAAAAAGAACGTACAAAATGTATTTTGATATTTTTCACATCTCATTCAATGCATATGTGTAATAGCAAACAGTGTATATATTTGTAACATGTAAATATATTTTTTTATTCTTTTGTATCATTGAGTATATAATTATGAAAAAAAAAAAAATTGCGATTTATGAAAATATGCAACTGCTAAGTTCTGTTTAATCAAGCATTCATTAGTACTTACATTCTCCATTCACAATAAATAACTACTTATTAATACTCATTTAATGTGAATTCGTTAAAATCCAAGGTACGTTGGATGGTGTGTATTTCTTTTGTGCGTCCACGGCAATGCGTCGCCGCGTCCACAGTCGGACGGCAGCGGCATTCGCCGAGCGTCCACCAGATCTGGACGTCTCCTCCCGCCGCTTTCGCGAGTAGCAAACCACTTTTAACAAACGCGTTCTTTGGACGCGAGAGGCACCGCTAAGGTCATTAATCACTCTGGTCGCTGGCTGCCTGCAGGAAACCAAGGCTTAAGGTAACTTTTGCTATGCTTTGAAAAAGTACTCAACATATTTCTTTGAAGAATAAATAAATTTACTGATAATTTAAAGGCTTTTGAATGTTCTATTTTATTTATTGGCGATTTAAATCAATTTAAAAGGGACCAAATGATAAAATCGAGGCAGCTAGTTAAATTTTTAACTCATTAAAAAGTATTCACTTTCCCTAACTTAATTAGTAAATGTCTTTGTTGACTTTAGCAGACAGTATAATTTTTACACTAGTAAGCACAGTTTTTCAAAACAATAATTTGTTTTAATAATATCGCTGCAATGTTTAATATATTTTATGGCAACAAGTTGAAAAGGTTAAAATATCAACTATATACCTATTGGGGGAAAAAAAAAATAAGCATTTGCATGAATATATTAGAAAAGTGTAATATGAATTTTTAATATGCTCTCAACAGAGTTAAACTTTTTTGTTATGCATTTTAAAAAATTTTCTCAGCTTTCATTGAAATTCTCTTAACAAAGGCTGTTTTAAGCTTAACTTCCCTCATTCAGCACTCTCTATTAATCCAGGGAATTTAGCATTTTCAGCTCAAATTCACTATTGAGAAATATTTCCACTTAATGAAGGATCAATTTATGGTGAGTTTTACTTTACACAAAAAAATAGTATGAAGTAAAGCACTGCTTCCTGCTGGTTGTTAAAAAGAGATGAAACTGGTGTAAGGAACTTTTAATACTATGAAATTTTACTCTGCTTGCATTCATATGGGTTTACTAATACATCTTAATATTTTTGTTTTGTGATGTGCTTCAAGTATTTTAATTCTTCAACTGTTTTAAATTTATTTATGAGTCCGTGTACAATATCCAGTCCTTCTTTTTTTTTTTTTTTTCAAGGGAAAGTTAATCAGATGCTTTATAAAATTCACAGAGGCTGGGCTTTACAAAATAAAATCCCCTATAAATGATCAAAACATATCACTAAAAAATATTTTTATACTCTCCTAACTTTTTTTTGGGTCCTATTTATAATCGTCTGATTAATTATTAATTAAATACTTTATTTTCAAAAAAGTATGTACACAAGATAAAAAAAGCATAAAAAATTTAGCATCAAATAGTAACAATTAGTGTTTTATTAAAATATTCACATATTTATGTCAAGTAATATAAAAACTTTTTATTTTACATAAATACAAAAAATGTTACAGGATTTTAAAATTGTTAATAAATAGTTATAAATAAATATCACATTAACAGCTTTCATAGCTCAGGACACTCAAATTGTACAACATTGTCATCACTTTCAGAATTTTTGATTTGAAATACATCACCATTTAGAGTTATTTTATCAATACATCCAGAAAAGTTGTTTAGACATTTTCCCTTCGATTCATATTTTTCTGCAAAGAAAGTATTAGAATATAAGTAAAAATATTTGATTTACAAAAATTAACTGTGAAACAAAATTAACAGAAAATGTTCTTGTAATTTTTTTTTTTTTTTTTTTTTAGTTAACTTACATACAATAAACTTTCTAATTAGTTCAAAGAAAATTAATTCCCAGTGGTTGCTTCTGTAGTGAAAAGAATTAAAATGGGTCTTTGAGATTTTATTTCGATTTGTTTCCATGACTGCCATTGCAAACTCCTCTGGCTATTACTACTTATCATGTGACACACTTTATCTGAACTTCGAATATTATTAAATTTCTGTTTGCTCCATGAATATGCCTTGTTTTGTAATGTGTTTGTGAAATAGTTCTAATAAATGCTTTTATGCAGGGATTGATGCAGACAAAAATTGAGTCTGTTTAGCACCTCTTCACAAAATCACTATCTATTAAAGCGGCCCCTTCACAAAAATACAGTCGATTAAAACGGCCCTTCAATAGGATTTTACCCTACACTTTAATGTTTTATCAATTATTTTAACAAAAAAAGACATTAAAAATTGGTATTAAATTTCACAAAATAAGCTTCATGATAATAAAATAAAATGGAACCCTAGAAGAATTCCTGGATTGACCTCTTTTATGTGTTAAATATCTGTTTCATTAAAAGGAATGATTCATTATTCGTGCTGATTCAATGTGGACTGCTGTAAATTTATATTGCTAAAATTCACAAATGCCATCCGATATTTTTCAACTTCAAAATAAATTTAGAGCTTAAATGCAGTTATTTTTTTAATAAAGTTTTTTCATTTTTGATAAAATGACAACAATATAAATTCGCAAAGTTGAGCTGAACAAAATTTAAACTCACTTCTGCCAGTTTAATGCGTTTATTTGATTTTAACTAATAAAACAGTTTTCACAACAGTGTTATTTAAAAAAAACGTTGATGTTCATTTTTTGTCAACTTTATAAAACCTGCTTGTGCTAAAATGTATCAGAAAAAAAAAGAGAAAAGTGATGTGCTAAGATTGGCTTTAAAAGTTGCTTTTAAATAGGGAGCATATGTATGTGCACTATTCATAATGTATGTGCATCAAGAACTGAATGCCAAAATTAATAGTATATAAAACTAATATAAAATCTTAACTTGCAATTATAAATATAAATTTAGCAAGTTTTAATTTCAACAATTCCTTTCATCAGGGTTTCCCTATAATCTATTTAAGTTTCATTAAAATAGATGATGCCATCATGCAGGATTGCCAGCTTGGCTTTTTTAAAGGCCAAATGAAAATTTTTAGATGTTTATAATTTTAATATTACATGAAATATGTTGATGAATTTGGCTTAAAAGCAACCCTGTTTTGACGCCTTATTGCTATAATGCATTTCATGTAATTAAAATAAAAAGCATCTAAAAATTTTCATTTGACCTTAAAAAAGAGCCAATCTGGCAACTGTGCCATCATGTGAATTTCTCTTAGAAGAAAAGTGCAAGTAATTGACTATATTTCATAGGATTGAATTGAGAAAAATGATTAGAAATATATTATTTTACAGAATGATTTTTAAAGCTCTGTTTTCCTGACTTCTGGGCTGCTTTCCCTTTGACTGTTTATTTGGAAAGTTTCTGTTAACCTCTCACTGCCAGATCTTGGATTTTTTCTGAGGTGGGGCAAAAACTTGAAATAGCAGTCCTTGCAGATCCTCTTTAAGTTTCTGACTCTTAAATTTGTGGTCCTAGCTTGTCCTCCTTAAATTTCTTAACTTTGAATTTGCGGTCCAGGGAAAGGATCTTTTATTGTTCCCTATAGATAACAACACTACAAAATACTATGTCACAAACTACTTAAATATATTTTAAGGGCTTGCTAGTATAAACTTGTAACAGATTGGTAGACAGCTTTACTTTTAGCGGTGACATCATGCATTATTTTTTTAAAACCTTTAATGGCATTAGTGACAACTGCTGTAAGTTGTTATTCCAAACCTAATTTATAATATTAAAAATAAATAAAAGGCATCCAGTCATAAAACTTGTTAACTCCGTCGGGTTATCTACTACGATACCAAAATCAACAATATTTCCACGCTGGGAATGGCAACAGCTAGATGTACGCATTTGCATAATAACAATAATGCATGCACAAAAATCCAAATTGTCAGTTCAGCAAAGTCGAATGAAGCAAGCACAATAAAAACATATAAAACATTATTTAATACGGCGGATTTATTAGTTAAAAGTTTTTATTTGGGAATACCTTATTCCCCCGTACACGATATATATTTCGGTTACACACATAACCATCTTCAGTCGTTTCTGGATCTCTCACTAATGGCGGCTTCTTTTTATATCTTCTTCGTTCTTCTTGAAAGTTCGGTGAATGACGTCATCCCATGATTGGTCGATTGTATGAAGCGCATCGTTGATGCTGCCATCTGTCGTCATTATTTCTAAGCTCTCACGAATGTAGGCATATATACTATTTTTAAAGTTGGCTATTTTTTAAATATTTTTAAAATCAATGGTAATGGGCTCTTTCAAAGCAAGACGGGCCAGAGCGGTACTTTGTTTCACGAATGTAGGCATAATAGTATATATGCCTACATTCGTGAGAGCTTAGAAATAATGACGACAGATGGCAGCATCAACGATGCGCTTCATACAATCGACCAATCATGGGATGACGTCATTCACCGAACTTTCAAGAAGAAGAACGAAGAAGATATAAAAAGAAGCCGCCATTAGTGAGCGATCCAGAAACGACTGAAGATGGTTATGTGTGTAACCGAAATATATATCGTGTACGGGGGAATAAGGTATTCCCAAATAAAAACTTTTAACGAAGCAAGCACATTCGTTGCTTTTATTTACGTATGCCCCGCAGTAGCTAGATTACAAAATAACAATAATGGACACACGAAAATCTTTCAGATCTTCTCCCAGCTTTAAAATATCTAATTACGATACTTGGCACATTTATCGCTCATGTAAAACCTTCACTGTGCAGTGTGCTAAAGCACATTTTAGCCATTTCCTGTTTCTTTCATATTATTGTAACTAGGGATATGTATAAAATAGTGCAACCATACTATAAAAACAAAAACACCAGGTTGCTAGCTTTGACACAGCACTTGTGTCATTCAAAGAGAAAAGTACCTATTAGTGGAACTAATGAATGGAAGGCACCACGCTAAATACCAATTAGAGGAAGCCTGCAGTTGCTGAAATTAAGTATTTCTGTAGAAATTTGTACATGTTCCACAGCGTATCACCCAATACAGTATTTTTATAATCATTTTATGAATGGAAATGCCACCCATTATGTCTTTTTGTACATTTCAATGTCAGTACTTGGCATAGCCACCATCGGCTTTTATGATGACACCCAACGTTTGAAGCAACCCTAACCTAAATAAATTTAATGACTAACACCGTTAAAATAAAAATAAAAACTTTATTTTCGTTGAAATGAGTCCAATGATTTGGCGAACACTGCACTCATCATAAAGAACAGTAGGGTATAGGACGGTGAAGCTGGCCGCCTTGGTGACTAGTAATATAAATTACTCTATAAGGAGGTTTTAATAAACAATTATGTAAACAAGTTTTAATATGTCCAAGAAAAGTTCTTTCACGTAGAGATGTAAAAATCTGAGAATTCATTTACATCTTTTATGACTGAACTACTCATTTGTTTCAAATAATTTACGAATATTTTATATTTCATGTATTCTTACCTGGTTTTCCTCCAATGTATACTTCAGAAAACCCTAAACTTTTAATTGTAGTATTTACTTTCCTTTCAACTATTTTTAAATCATCTACAGTTAATTTAAAAACATTGTTTTTGTAAGAGAGTTCTATGTTATGCCATGTGTAATCACAAATGCTATTTTTATTGGCAGCCTCAATCAGCTGCAGTTCTAAGTTTTCTTCAGAGAGTGTTGCAACAACCTGCAATGAAACAACAGTTGATTAAAATGAAACTTAAATTACAAGTAAAGTTTATTTAAATGCTGACATTTAATGTCGGACAGACATATCACATGTAGAATAAAATATAGCATTACCAAAATTAATTGGTTATGCTACAAATTTGATACAAAATATTAACATTCTTAAAAAAAAAAAAAAAAAAAAAAAAAAACCCAGTCAGTTGTAGGACTACACGTCACAAGTGAAAACTTCTTGTCAAGCTTTCTAAAATTTATATTTATGCAGTTATACAGGTTTTCACAAATTATTGTATTTTTATTAACAAAAAGAAATATTCATTAACGTTTATTCACATTTGTTTTTGTATGTTTGTACACATTTTAATGCAATTTTTACTGGGTTAGCCTTGGAAATTTTTGATTTTTTAATTTTATTACATTTCAAATTTCATGCTCGATTTGTGTGCACATTAAAAATTCAAAAAGAGAGAGGGAGTGTGCGCACAGGCTGTAATGTGATACAGATAGTATATGCTTATGGTATACATCTGTGATACACATTTTTCTACATGATTTGGATTTTGTTTGATTTAATTAATAATTATGTACATGAATTTAATAATTATAAATAATTATGTACATACGTTGTAATGAAGAGTAATCATATTTGTCTGTAATGATGAATGATGGATTTATAATTCAAATATTGTACAGTATATAATTATTAACACACATTATCAAATTAACCTTATTGCACAATAACTATATAGCTATCCAAATTAAGTATATTTTTCAAATAAATAATCAAAAATTATAGCACCTACCCTAGAAAAAGTCTGCACTTTTTTGCAAAACCATATAGATTGTACACAATTTGTACATAAAAAGTGGATATTTTTGAATATTTTGAAAGTATATACTAGTTGTGCAAATTATATGCAGTTTTTCTGCTTACTAAAACAAAAATTTACTCAGTTTGAAATGATTTTTAGAAAAAATCTCATCTAATAAAAAAATTTGTAAAAATCTGACGCCAATAGCTTGAGTGATCACCTATCATGCCATCAGATTTCATTTCTTTCCCTTTAATCGTTATTACTTGATGCACGAACAAAAATTTACGCAGTGTGAAACAGTTTTTGGAAATTTTCAAAATCTAATGAATTTTTTAAAAATTTGACTCCTATAGTTTAAGTTGAGTGACCACCAATCATGTTTATTTCACTCGCTTCAGTCAGTTTTACATGATGTGCGAATAAAAAAAGTGTCACTGACAGAACACCAGACACTTCTTTTTTTTTTTTGACGGTAGTACTGGGGTCCCAAATGCCTTACAATGGTTGCAAATCGCAAAAAATTTTTAATACCAAGTAGTGTTTAGGCAAAGTCTAATTTTATTTATTTAGATATATAAAAGTTCCCATTCTGAAATTGGGACAGCAATCACTTCAAACTTCACTTCTTCCCAGAGTCGAATCTGTTTGGTGGTTAGAACCATTGCCTGGTCTACAGTTCAATACGAGACTTGGAAGCTCGAAGGACGCAGTTAAAAAGTAACGATGTTCTAACGTATGATAACGGATGGCAGCACTAAAATTTAAAGAAAGTAGGAAGAAATCTCAGCAGACAAGAGGCAGTGTAGCTATGACGTCACAATCTACTTTTCCCCTTATGTATCTGCGCATGACGGTCACGCAAATTCAGTGCTTTTTCCACATCCCAAAAGTGCCCAACGTGCTTAAAGAAGTTTTCACTTTAAAAATTAAATTAATGAATACAAGTAAAAAAGTTAATTCATTCTAATTATTAACGCAAGTTCTGCAGCATGGCATTGCGATCAATATATTTAAATTTCATTACACAATTTAAATATAATATTCAGTGTAAGTTATTATATCAGTACAGCTATTTCATGTATGGGAAATAGATAATGCTTAGACTTCTCACTTTATTTTGCAGGATTTTAAATAGGTCCCTTTACTTAACAGTGAGAGGTCGCATGTAGGTTAATAAATAAAAATGAAATTTAACTTTTCTTTTTAGTACAATAGCAAAATATAGCTTTATCAATATATTTGCTATTATTTGCACAAGGGCAAAAAATAATAATGAAATAGATATGACTATTTGTGAAAATGTTCAACTCTTTTTGAGAGACACAAACTAAAATTAATTTAACATAAAAAATTGTGTTAAAAATTAATTTTAAACATCCCCCCCCAGATTGTACTATCTTAATTTAATTGAAATTCATGAGAAATTAAATTCAAACTTGAAGATATACTACAACATAAAATGTTGAAACGAGCAAATCTTTTTCAAATAGAAGAAATTCTAAAACTATGTACTGCTGCTCAGTATGAATAGATTCTATTTTCTGTAGGCAGAAATAGTCTTTTATTATTATCATTTTATTATTATTATTATTTTTTTTTTGGTAATCAACATTTGTGCAACTTTTATTCTTACGTAATTAGTGACATTTACAATGTTTGTATTTTTTTTTTTTTTTTTTTTTTTTTTTTTTTTTTTTAAATCTGCCTGCTTCAGATTTTTGAAATTTTTTAATGGGTATACTGAACTCTGAAACAATACTGTCTAGAAAGTAATCCTCAAAATATGGCAAATCTTTTTGAAATTTACTTCAGATTTTCCAAATGATCATGTATAATTGAATAAATTAACTAATTGGTTTGGAAACATATTTACCAATGCCAATTTTCTAATAAGTGTTGTTATTTCAAAAATTATTGCAATATTACTGAACATGAAAAATAAATTCTTTAAATTAATACTTATTACAAGCTGCTTTGAAAAGCATATATAAATACGTACAAATAGCATGACCCCCCCCCCCCCCATCTTGGTCTCAAAATCTTTTTATATAAAACATTGGTTTGTAAAATGTAAGGAAAACTTCTCTTTTCTACTCTTAATTTTGGCATGCAACCCGCAAAATGAAAGATAGTGAGTCATAAATTCACAGAGAAAATAATTTCTAAAAAAACAAAATGAGATTTTTTTTTTTTTTTTTTTTTTTTTTCCAAAGCCTTTTGACATGATGCTTCACATTTGTAGTTTCAGTGACAACTGATTGTGTAGATTATGCCATTGTATTTTTATTAGTGTAAAACCCAGAGAAATATTTTTACAAATATCAATTTTAATTATACTAAATAACTTCATAATATGGCACTAGAAAATCAAAGTTGGAGGCTTGTTTAGCAGATTCAATCTGCTACAGTTACCCAACAACTTAATCTAACTATTTATTTAAGCAATAATGGCAGATTAGAGCCTTGGAACTGCAAATGGTTTTCACACGACTATCTTGGCAATATATCTGGGTTACTTGGCAATGTTTTGTGACTGCTGTAATCCATAAGTACTCTTTGTAGTTATGAATTTGTATATTCAATTTCTATGATAAATATACTTACTGCATTTTCGCTTAAGCACAGCTCTATCCAAACACCAGTGAAGCTAGAAAATATGCTTAAGATACTCCCATCGAAGCGAGTTGTTCGAAACCGAATTTTCAAATCTAATTCATCACTTAAATGAAGTGAGGATTCTGCAAAAAAATAAGTATTTATTGATACATACATTTAAGCAACGGTGTAAACACTATGCCATATGCAAATAATGATTATAAACTATACTCCAAAAAAATCTGATCAAGCCAAGAAGTAAAAAAAGTTTTGTGTGGTGGTGTGGGGGGGGAATCAATATTTTTAGAATGGGAACATTTTGTCACTTAGTTGAATATTAAAGCAGCAAAATTCAACACCTGTGTTACGCCATACACACACTTTTTAGCACAAATTGCTGTTTTATTCAGCAATACGTAAAATATTTTTTACCTATGACTAAGGGGCCATGGCCCCTAGACTCGCTTTTCGTATGAGGTATTTGGCTCTAATAATTCTTATTTGCAAAAATGGCATAATTTCAATGGACAAAACCCAAAGATTGGATCAGATAGAATGTTACTGAGCTGCACACTGCTTGCATTGCTGTTCCTTTGAACATAAAAATTTAAACTTCACACTATTTTGAATTACATAAAATGTTGGAACACCTTCTGTATTTGCCACCCATGGCGATTTTGATAATTTGGCGACTTATGTATATGTAACGTTAATAATTAGCTCTAAGAAAACAGTTTTTCATATTATATATATATATTTTTTAATTAAAAACTACGGAACTGCTACTAATGGGGCAACTGTTTGCCACCAATGGCGACTCTTCATCAGTGATTTACACATGCTGATATCCGATAATTACTGCTCATGAAAGGTTACCGGGAAAACTGTTATCCATATATTCATATACATAATCCTTTACAGACATGATGCTTTTGGTAGATTTAGTACATCGAAATATATCATCTTGTCGTGCTGGCAAATATCCAGGCTGTACTATAATTGCTATAATGGCATAGTAAACACTGCCAAATATTTCTACTGGTAGCAAATACCCAAGCTGAACCTAACCGGCTTTAAAATAATTTGCATTTTAATTATTTTTCATTTTCAAGATACTGGGTTCTAACATTTTGGAACTCGCAGCCTGTTTAGAGAGAGAGATACCATTTTGCCATATCATAACCAATGCCAAGATGCTTCTTTTTAAATCAGTTACAATTAGTTATTCAGTTTTGGAAAAACGAATAATCCCTAATTCTAAACTCCTGTTGTCTAAGAGAACTTACTATTTGAAAATTGTCAACTTTGTTTTACACACTTTGAGTTATTTATTTCATATACTTTTTAATTTGGCGTAAAATGGGTGTCATTCTACTTCATGTTTGTCAGTCTCAAGCGATTCTACATACTTGGAATTGCTTTGTTGCAAAAAAGGCCTGAATGATTTTATGCTTGCGAAAATTGACAAACCTGGCTGACATTATGTTTATTTTTTTCAGTATTTTATCAATATCGATCTTCAAAAATAATTCGATTTTCGAAATTTAAGTCAGCTTATCAGGTTCCCCAGAATTTTCCGAATTCTGTTGAAACTCGGAATTGCCATGGTTTCAGAGGAGATAGCAGAACAAGCTTCTGCCAGAGGAACCGGCAGCAGTGGCCGTAACTTTTTTTTAGAATAGAGAGAAACACAAGTTTACTTATGTTGACATCTGCAATCCAGCAAATAAAATGTGTGGCAAAAACAGAGGAGGGAAGCACTGCTTTTCCAATACGAAAATTACTTTCAAAAAAAGTTTTATGTTGAAAATAGTTGCCTTATGCAAAAATTTGCTTACAAAAATACATCAGATTGAAAGAGGATAATTATGTCATATCACAGCAAATGAAATCCAGTGTAAATTATGTAAAAAATTTAATTTAACAATATACAAAACTTGCCAAGCACAATTTTTTTGTAATAGTCTAAAACTGAAATTATTAATTTAGCAGTACATATATATGTATATTTGATTTGAGTAAGTTTTATGTACTAATCTTAAGAGTAATAAATTAAGACAACTATATCAGGAGTTATTGATTAATTATGAATTTTACTGATTACTGTATTCCAGCTGATTATCCACAGATTATATACTAAAAAAGCTGAGCATTTATTTAATGTATATTATACACAATTGAGTTCTGTCTATTGAAGTTTTTTCCCTCGAAATATTCATATTTTACATAGTTAAAAAATTTTAATAAAGCCAAAACAAAAATTACTTTTACTTTACCCCCAGCAGATTTCAACTCTGGAAAAGATTCGAGTTTGTTAATCTATCACCATGATGAATGATATGTATCAGGATTATGTCACATACATCAAAATAAACTTTTATTCACAAAACATAGTTATACTCTATACCTTGACCCGAACTGGAAACATTTTTTTAGCATTTAACATTTGCTCAAAAGTAACTTCCATCGGCTGCAGTATAAATATACACCTGTGTAGAAAACTCTTCCTGTACTCTGCGTAGCATACTCGGTGCTACACACATAAAATTTAATAAGTCTGACACGGTATAGATTTTTTATAGAGCCTGACTATAACCTTCTGCTTCAATATTAGTATTCTAAAATTAGTTTTGTTTCTTTCTCCACATTTTGCCAAGAAATGAAATTAAAACCTATAATTTTACCAGTTAATAACCATTTTGAAGGGCATATTCTTGGTTTGGAAATTTGGCAAAACTAGCCAAACTTAGCAATATTTGGCATGGATCTGAATGGTTTTCTTTGACATACATTAGCCTTTTTGCACAGTTGAATAGCAAATTTCAAAAATAGCTATCTTGAGGTTTTTATTCCAAATTGACTTTTTAGGTTTTTTTTTTCATGTATATGTGTAGATCTATATTTTTTGAGCAAGAAAGACTGATAACTAGTTTCCATCCTGGTGAAAAACCCCTAAAAGCACAACTCGTTCAAAAGACGTCTTTTGAATATTATGGGGGATATTTTTATAACTTTGTATGACAATGTAATCACAAGGCATGACAAAATAGTGAAATGTAGAAGAAAACTTTTGTATTTTTCACTTAAAAAGCATGTGTTTAAAATAATGCTGTTTTAGTACTAAAATTACCCAAAATCCTCCAATGAATTTCGAGAAGGACTCGTCTCAGAAAACTGTAACTGCCATTTTCTCCCCCAAATTTTCCTCCAAGGATATTATTTTGCCTTGTTATAATGTACACAATTTTCAATAGTGTTACAAAACAACAACAACCCCCCCCCCAAAAAAAAAAGGTTTCAATCAGTCAAATAGTACAGCAGAAAATCAATTTTTTGAGTCTCCTGTAAAATTTTAATTTTCAGACATGAGCCCTTAAGCTTTCAAAGATAGCAATTCAATTAGATTATACGAAACATGAATTTTAAAAGAAATTATGCAAAACAATCAAGGAAAGGTTGTGCAAAACTATAAAAGATGCAGCAAAGTAGGTGTGAATAGGCAGTTGTAGTGTAAGCATAGCTTGTGAAAGCTAGATAGTTTAAATTACAAAATTTTCAAATGAAATATAAATTACTGACCTTGTTTTACATAGCCTATTCCCGTGAAATAAGCTCCAAAGTCAACATGCTTGAAACAACGATTTTCCGATGGAATTTTTCTTCTTTTATCATTGACAAATAAATTTTTAACACAACCTTTGAAGTTGCTTGTTAAAGTACTTTGAATCTATGGAAGAGAAGAAAGCTTTTTATAAGCAAGTAATATATGGCATAGTTACAACTCAAACAATTTATAGCAAACTTACTTCATTATGGGTGCCTCCTATTAGTATTTTATTGAAAGGCAATTTTTTTGGCACATTCAGAGAAATGCTTTCTTTCTTGTTTAAAAATACTAATAACTGTTTTCCTTTTTTTATCAAGTCAACCTGTCGAAAGTAGGGAGAAAATATGCAATAAAGAATTATAAAATTTGTCATACATCCCCTTCAAACTACAATAAAAAAATATATATATTAGAGGAGACACACACATATACAGGGTTCCATCTATGTCAAAGAGGCAAAAGTATCATTAGTAGCCTCATCAACAGAAAAAAAAGCCGCCAGTTTAGTAGCCATTTTCTTTTAGTTGCCAAAATAGTAGCATTTTTTCATGGGTTTGGAGTTAAGAAATAAACATACATTATTTAGCTTCATTTAAGAAGGCATGAATAAAATAATAAATTAAAACCTCCATGCATTATATAACAGCATATAGTACATTTATTTTTAGAGCACAATTTAAAAAACAAACAAAAACAGATTAGAATGTTTGATGAACGACCAATCCCAACTTTGAAAAGAAAAGGAAATTGACAAAAACTGATCTGATTTTCAAACAATTCGCCTAACATAAGGTACAAGAAGCCAAAAACTTGAAAATAGTATGAAAATGACGTTTATACAACTTTAAATTAGTAGCAAAAGTCGTTTTTTAGTTGACGGTGGACACCCTGTATATACAGATATATATGTGACCACACAGTTTTGTATATCCTAGAAATTTGGATGATTATACTGGGTTTAAAACTCTTTAAAATCAGTTTAAGGCTGTAGTAAAGGGTGGGGTGCAGGGTTCTTCAGGCACTTGAATTACTGTACGTAAAAGTATATTGAAAAAAACTACCACATTCAAATGTAAAACTTGACCCCCCACTTGAATTATTTTCCTGGATACGGTCCTTTTTAGAGCAATCACATTTCAGTAATGACTTTTAAACATTGTTATATTGTACTATATAGAAGACTCAGTAATTAATTTAAATACTAAGAAAAACATTTATAGAAATAAATTAAAACTTAATAGGCAAGAAATTATGTCATAAATCTTGAATATAAGATTCAGACTAGGAATTAATCACTACATTGCTGTGAAAACACACGCTAGTTTCAAGTTTTTATAATTAATTTTAAAAAAACATTTACAAGAATCACCAGTAGTACACACATAGCTAAACTGGGGCTCACAACAGAATTTCAAGGCCAATTCCGGGTAAAAAAGGAGCTATTTTAATCATAAAAAGGACCAAAAAGGAGCTGTTTTGTCTGAAAAGGGGACCAAAAAGGGACCAGTTCTGTTTGAAAAAAAGCTCATACACAAGAAGGAAATTGTTTATAAACTGACGCACATCTATATAAATAAAATTAGACTTTTGTCTGTACATTTCTTGGAATCTATATAAATAAAATTAGACTTTTGTCTGTACATTTCTTGGAATTCAAAAATTTTACAATTTCTATCCGTTTCAAGCACCCAGGATTCCGATGCGACCCTCAAAAAAAAGTTTGTCTGTCTGTCATTCTGTCCGTGACGCTTTTTTTGTTTAAGCATCACGTAAAAACGACTGAAGCGAATGATATGAAATTTTGTGTCATGATAGGTGGTCACTCAACTTAAAACATAGGCGTCGAATTTTTTAAAAATCTTGATTAGATTTTCCGATTTTGCGAAAATCGTTTCAAACTGCGTAAATTTGTGTTCAAGCATCACGCAAAAACGACTGAAGCGAATGATATGAAATTGGGTGTCATGATAGGTATTCACTCAACTTAAAACATAGGCGTCCAATTTTTAAAAAATCCTCATTGGATTTTGAGATTTTGAGAAAATCGTTTCAAACTGCGTAAATTTGTGTTCAAGCATCACGTAAAAATGACTATAGCGAATGATATGAAATTGGGTGTCATGATAGGTGGTCACTCAACTTAATACATAGGCGTCGAATTTTTAAAAAATCCTCATTGGATTTTGAGATTTTGAGAAAATCGTTTCAAACTGCGTAAATTTGTGTTCAAGCATCACGTAAAAATGACTATAGCGAATGATATGAAATTGGGTGTCATGATAGGTGGTCACTCAACTTAATACATAGGCGTCGAATTTTTAAAAAATCTTGATTGGATTTTCCGATTTTGCGAAAATCGTTTCAAACTGCGTAAATTTGTGCTCAAGCATCATGCAAAAACGACTGAAGCGAATGATATGAAATTGGGTGTCATGATAGGTGGTCACTCAACTTAAACTATAAGCGTCTAATTAAAAAAATCGATCAGATTTCGAGATTTTGTGAAAATTGTTTAAAACTGAGTGAATCTTTGTTCCCGCATTACGTAATAACGACTAAAGCGAATGATATGAAATTTGGTCACACGATACATGGTTGCTCAACATAAACTATAGGAGTCCAATTTTTTAAACATTTTTATTAGATTTTGAGATTTTGTGAAAATTCTCTCAAAATGCGTTTATATTTCTTCAAACATCACGTAATAACGACTAATACGAATGATACGAAATTTAGTGATAGGATAGGTAGTTGCTAATCTTAATTTATAGGCGTTGAATTTTTAAAATATTTTGATTACATTTTGAGATTTTGCGAAAATCGTTTTAAAATGCTGAAAATTTGTTCCAGCATCACGAAATAAAGATTGCAGGGAATGAAACGAATTTGGTTGACAGGATAGTTTGTCACTCAACTTAAATTCTAGGCTTCTATTTTTTGAAAAATGTTGATTGAATTTTTAGATTTTGCGAAAATTATTTCAATATGCGTAAATATTCGTTCGCGCATCACATAATTACGACTAATGCAAATGAAATGATATTACTTAGTTACTCTCTAACCTGTAATATTTTAACAATACATAAAAATTATAACTTCGCTTTCTTTATTTTGGCAACATACTACATCCATTCTGTGTACTCATACAATGCTGACGAAAGATCTTGCTTTTTTGGAAATTTGCATTCACTAACCCGTCGAGGACGGGTACTTCAGCTAGTATAACTATATATCTTAAAAAATTTAAATAACAGAAACACTTCAGTTTTTCTAACTAGAAACCAGACTAATTCATAGCAGTTATAATTTGTATACACATAAAATATCTGCTTGTATCAGGGATGAGATTGACAAAAAGGAAAAAGTCTGAAAGAATGTAGGAACAACATTTAAGCAATAAAATTTTGAATTTCAAGTTCAATAAATATTGTAATTGTTTTTTTTTTCCATCTACAAAACCATTTGACTCCTGAAGCTTTAGTTCTGGCACATTTACATTTTTCCATGAATCTTTCCTGAATCAAGAAACAACTTTCAAAAAACAGGCCTGCATGATCAGCAATTCTTAGTAAGAAATGGTGCTCCATTAAAAATTCTGTATAAAGGGATTTGGCATTTGTAACAGATATGTTGAATTCAAATCTCTTTCCTAAAAAAGATTCAACTTGTATTTATGAAATAAATTTGGAATACCTCATCACAATCATGTTTCTTTACCAAAACTAACACATTTAATTTGAATCATAAAAAAAAGAGCAAAGAGTTTGCAGAAATTAAATGTAATTCTTGAATTTTTATTAAACAAATCAAAAGTAAAGACTTTTGAGTTATGATAAGGCGACAAACACATTAAAGTGAAGCTTTTTGCCTTAAACAGTCCAGACAATGCAATATTTCCTAAATTAACAGGGAAGAAGATGACAGCATATAACATCACATGTGAAAACATTTCATCATCCAATAGATAAAAAGTTTGTAATACAGTGACTTCTGAATGACTAGAATCCATAGCTAGCACCATGAAAAAGGGAAAAAAGGGACCATTTCTGCAAAAAAAGGACTTCTAAGGACCTTGAACAAAAAAAGGGACTTCAAGGGAAAAAAAGGACCATTTGTGAGGCCTGGGTCCTTAGTTTTAGAGCAATCACATTTCAGTAATGACTTTTAAACATTGTTATATTGTACTATATAGAAGACTCAGTAATTAATTTAAATACTAAGAAAAACATTTATAGAAATAAATTAAAACTTAATAGGCAAGAAATTATGTCATAAATCTTGAATATAAGATTCAGACTAGGAATTAATCACTACATTGCTGTGAAAACACACGCTAGTTTCAAGTTTTTATAATTAATTTTAAAAAAACATTTACAAGAATCACCAGTAGTACACACATAGCTAAACTGGACATTTGTAAACATATTACTTAGGATATCAAGGTGTTATTTAATGCAAAAGATTATATTTGGATATAGAAAACCCCTGTAAAAGTTTAGGGTTGGTGTAGTTTTTTTAAAGACACAATAATTTAAATAATTTTAAATGATTATAATTTATGGACAATGTAAGTATATAGCTTACTTTATGCCATTTTCCAATAGGCAATTCTTTCAAGCTGTTTTTATTTTTATGGTTTTTCTTTTTGAAAAAGTTTAATTTCATCAGTCCCTTTTCAAGATAAATGGAAAGCTTTAACTTTTTATGTTCATTGGCCAATGAAATAATTTTTCCTTCTGGGTAAAAAGTTCTGAAGTCCAAAGATATGTTGAAACTGAAATGAAATAAAAAAATAAATAATAGAATTTTGAAAAAAATGTAAATAAGCTAATGCAATTATATAGTTTTTGTATGTGATGTACTATATCAGTGGCTCTCAACCTGGAGTATGCAGACCCCTGGGGAATCATGAAAAAGAAAATTGTAATGGCAGATATGTACAATGAATTTATGTAAATAAAAGAACCTACATGAGTAAAAATTTGTAAACCAAAATCAATTTTAAATCGGAATTGTTCACCATTAAAGTTAGCATGCTGACGTTATGTCATTTCAAGACATAACTTTTTGAAAAAAAATGAGTTGCTATTTTCTAGTGGATTTATTAAAGTGCAAATATCTGAACACTTCAAGAGATTAAAATCATTATTATTTTTGTGATACATTTCAAAGCTTTATAAAGGTACATTATTCAAAGTCCTTTTTCTGAAGAAAGGGCACACTAGCATAGGCAGATCATACTAGTCTGCAATGCCCACACTAGCACAGGTGGATATCCCACAAAAAGAAAGTGCGGCTGTCAATTTTTTAATGACAGCACACTGAAATCAGTTTTCAAGAAAAAAACTTTTCATTAACTTTTAGTTGGACCTCAACAGTGAGAATGAATGTCTGTTTGGCCTGACAATGAAAATGTTGTTGCCTTTACACTCTTTTGGTGAAAAGAGCTCTTTTTGATCCTACACTTTCTTTAAAAAAATATAGAAATAAATGAATGCTGTCTTTGATTTAAGACTGTACTTGGCTTTTTTTTTTTAGCCCAACTTAGGAAAACTGAGTGTAGCAAAACAAGGCTCCTATTAACAGTTTGTTGATTCCTAGCGAAACGGGCGAAAAATGCCTTCCACCATTGAAGAAAAGGGGTTACTTTTGGTTACTGATTTGTGACAGTTCGAAAACTCCCTTCTTGAGTAGCACCATGGGCGAGATGCTTCCTATTGTGCTAAACCAAAGCAGATATACTGCAACTGCCTTTGACAACCCATTACACACTTTCTATAGATAAACGGATTATCTTTCCCCCCTTTTCTTCAAGTTCTCAAGCCTCAAGGGGTCCAAAAAGTCAATAACTCCTGCATCAGGTGGGAAAGAACACACTCTTAGGTGGCCAGGCCCTTTTGGAGACACATATGGGGTCCAAAGAGTTAATGTGCAAGTAAAAGAAGTGGAAAAAGTGTTACAGTTTATGTTTACAAAAATAAACTTTTTATACAAATAACAAAACTGTTGGACAACCAGTTGAATTTTTATAACTTTTTTAGCAAAAAGCGGTTTTATATTAAGATTGTAAAGTTCTAAAATGCAATCACAAAATATATAGTAATCTCTATTTTGTGTTTTTTTTTTTTTTTTTTTTTTTTTTTCAATTGTCTCAAGACTAGAATTTAATCCAGGGTACAATTTATGAAAATTATTTAGTAAAGGGTGTGGGGGAGTTGGTGATAGAAAAAGAACTTTTCCATTTGTCAATTAGATGTCCTATAGTGGTATTTAAAATCCATGAGAAATGCCTAAGTCCATGAAAAGAGAAACAACTTCTATGCTGTACAGTCTACTTTTTTTTAAATTGAAGTTAAAAGCAAAAAACAGATTCAAACATATGTTCAAACTAGCACATTGCTTTAAAAATCATTGTTTACATCAAGTCATATCTAATTGCGCTGTTTAGTCAAACTGCATGCCTTAAAAACCAAAAGCAACCTTCTACGAAAACTTTATATAAAAAGGCCAGCCTTTCACAGATAGACAAGAAAAAGATGAGCCACTCATAAACTATTGCCCACGTTACTTCAAGTGACTAGTAGGCCTAACAAATATAAATATTTGAAAAAAAAAAAAAAAAAAAAAAAAGGGTCAAAAGCATTTGTCAAAGCAGAAGTGCCAGAATTTGGCGAATGCCAATACAAAAGCCTAGCAACCTTGCACATCCAGACAGCATTAGACAGGCAGGCTCCCAGAATTTACATTGTATATACAAAACCAATGATTAATTTAGAAGGGAAACACCCCAAATTGCAGACACACAGGCAGGCAAAGGAGGGAAACGAAAGCACTTTTTATCAAGCAGAAAAGCTAAGTGGAGAAAGACTAAAACTGATTACAGAATATTTGATTTACAAAAATAAAACAAAAGAAAATTGTTTTAGACCCACAAAAATATGCAATCTGCATCACACATATCTCCCCACAGCACAACAAAAATTTTGAGGCCAGAAAATATGCGATATGCATTGCAAGGGGTACACAAACAAAGGTTGAGAACCACTGTACTATAATATTACACTTTAAAGAAAAAAACAACAACAACAATGTCATAAGCTCGGTGTCAGTATCATCTAAATTGAACAATGTCACTCACTAACTTAAGTCTTATCTTTACTGACTGGAAAAAGGTATCAGGACGAGGAGAAATTTTCGAGTTCTCATTTCTGTTTTAATTAAAAGTCAAGGTATAATTTGCATTTTGGATAGTTTCCTTATTATAAAATTTGTTAGGATCCTCAATATCAGAAGATGAGTAAAAAATAAATGCTAATGTCAACAATCAACACAAGAAAAATATAGTAGTTTCAGCTTTCCCCCCCCCCCCCACTTTTTACTATTTTTTATTAATTTTATTTTTTTTCGATGTCTGGTAGAACAACCAATTTTATTGATTTTGGTAATTGGTATATTTTAAAATGTCAAGGAGAGGTTGAGTAAAGCAGTCTAACAATTCCATTAGTTCACTTGTACACACCCTGTAAAAATCAAACTTATTTATCAGACTTTAAAAATTGTATTTTTCTATAAATAATGACTACAGATAAATATATTAACTTAAACATGCACTGATTTAAAAATAAATTCCCAGCATGCATTCACAAAAAAAAAAAAAAAAAAAAAAAAAAAATCCGATTTTACCCTAAATAGCTAATAGTATGTTTTTTTATAAGTGATCTTTCAAAAATATACAAAAGCCATGTTGTATTTTAAAAAAAGTCATAATACAGAAGTATAAAGATACCTGCTCAATATTTCTTTCTTATTAAGAGGCAATTCTACAGACTTTCCACTCTGTATGGAAACTGTATCATCATCAATGTGCAAATCAGGTGAACAACTTTCTCCAGGTGAGGAAGGTGCCATTTGCTGGAACTGGGTTTCTGATATTTTTTGTAAGTTTGGCCGGCCAAAATCAACATTCTTGTGACTCACTGTATCTTCAAATCTCAGTAGCCTGAAAGAGAATTGTACTTTTAAGGACATTTAAAAATGGTAGCTTTAAAATAATGGATAAATGCATAAATCTTTATAAAGTTGCTGCACAAGCAAATTTTAATCAGTTTAGTTTTGGATAAATATAAAATGTACTTAATAATTTTTGTTTTAAAACACTGTGTTTTTTTAACACTTAATCGAAAAGTATTCATGGCTTCAGTTTCTATATTATAATCAGTGGAGAGAGAGCAATTGTTTGAACTGTGACTCACAGTGTTATTTTTCAAGCAAAATTAAAATGTATTACAGCCAAACTCACTTATACAGAGCATGAAACACCCCGATATTTTCTTGTCATAACTGAGTGCTTGTATTAAACAAATTGTGAAAAATCATAAAAATTCATACATATTTAACATGTTATTTACTTTATTAATTTTTTAAAATTTCTGTATAGTACAAAAGAAGTTGGTTATTTTGCTCTTAATTGTCTAATTGTCTTTTTCTGGTGTTATTATTCTTAGGAGAAAACTCGCAGCCCAAGACATCGGCATTTGCACCCTCGGCTTCTAAAAAACTTATAGTTTTGTAAAAAGTTTTTCTGCACACTCAAAAGTTGTTGAGTATGTGTGGAGTGGTTAAGGTTGAAATATTTCATATTTGCAGCTTTCATTGACTTTGAAAAGTATTTTCTCATGAAAGGATTTGTGGAACTGAAGGTCAATAGATACCTTATTATTAACACTTATATTGCTCACTATAACCAGGGTTTACTTGTTAAAAGCGAGTTATGCTCCCATAGGTTTAACATTGTAACAACCAAGTATTTCAGATTTTCTCGCTAAATCTGGGTTCTTATTAAATCAGGGCTAGTTATAAATACGTTTGACTGCATTTAAGTTTACAAAATTGTATGCTCTAGGAAAAACAATCATGGACAACCCTTTCATAGGCAGCAATAAAATACGAAATACTTTTAGTAACTGTTCTGTTCCATTTTACTATATGCTAACAATGCAAGTTGAAGAAAGGTGAATATTTAAAGAAATTTCTATGCAGCTAGTGATTTTTATAAAGATAAATATATGAAAACATTATTGTAGACTAGAAAAAATAAATTAGAAAATCATAAATGAAAAGCACAAACAAAATCAGATTTATGCAGCCGGTAGTTTGAATTAAATATACCTGTCATTGAATATTGCATCTCGAATGATTCCAATGAATGGCTGCTGACTTGCTGCCATGTTACCAATATTTACATTTCTTCGGACTCCACCAAAGAACAGACCACCTTTCGTAGGACTAGCTATACCTCTAGCACCTTTTGGCAACCGAATTTCATTTTCTTCATCATCGTCCAGTCTTAACAGTAACCTTTAGATATGCAGAAAATTTAATTTCATTAAAATTTCTTTTAAACAGTCATTTATGTTTATTATTCTCATAGTAACAAGTATTAATATCTTAAATAGGAAACAATGATAGAGTAAGACCTTTCATCTAGCTAGAAAACCAATTAAAATTAATTTTATTTTTCATTTCCAGTTCAGGGCCTATTAATCATAATTATAGTCCAAAACATTTTAATTTAGGTTAGATGAAAATATCTAGTCTAATGGAAAACCAATTTTGAATATTAAATTTTAGATAACATCCTTTAAAGTGAAGTTATATATATATACATATATAACATCTGAGAGGAAATGATATAATTTAGCTCTGGTAATTGGCATAGCTTAACTCGTAAGATATTACTGATCAGAATTTAAGATTTTGAAACTAAATGTTGCATGCAATGATATCAAAATTTATTTCTTACGGAGCACTGGTATTATTAAATCTCATATTAAAAAAAATTAAATGTATCTTTATAGTATTTGCAATGATAAATAATATTAACACTCCATTAAAAATGACTTGACTAATACTACAATAGTAATCTTGACTAATACTACAAAAATGTTTATTACGATATATTACATAATATTTATAATCAATATTGAAAAAATACTGTGTACAATCAAAGAGAATTGAAGCATATACACCACAATACTTTTACAACATTGCAATATGGTTTTCCAAAAGTTCTTATAATAAAATTCTTATTTTTATGTATCATGAAAAGTAAAACGTTAAAAATAATATAAGCCTGCTCAAAGTAAAAGCTGGCCAATTATATATTTTCAGTTGGCAAATTCTGCCTTTTAAGTGATTTTAGTCAAGATTTTTTAGCGGATTCCAACCAGTAAATTAAAAAAAGCATGATTTCGGTATCAGTTTAAAAATTACAAATTATTATAATATTATAAACTTTTCATAAATAGTTATTATACCTTTTGCTTCTCTTTATAATATTCACAGTATGAAACACTCCATGACTAATAAATCGGTTGGATGTCATTTTTAATTGTTCTCCAATACTGAACATAGTTTCTATTCGGCCATCTTTCAGAGACACAGAATAATAATTCTGAAAAGAAAATGTATTTATAACTGTGAAATTATAGAAACGTCTACAATAAATAAAACTACAAAGCAAAACTTAGAGCTCTTTTACTACAAAGTATAATGAAAAATAATGTATAACCTAGTAGAAAAAATTATACTCCCTATATCTTGTACATTTTTAAAGAAAATTTGCATGAAATAGTCATGCACTATCAAGGCTATTTTTGAAATATTTTCAATAGAAAATTCAATATTGAGCTGTTCACATGAATCTATAATGGGATTGAAAAGAACCAAAACATTTTCTTCCTAAACTTAAGTGGAAGATGTATTTTGAATTAGGTAAGAGCAAGAATTAAAATAAATTGTTAAATATCTATTTCTGATATGGGTCTGTTAAAGGCAATTTTTAAAAACTTAAATTTTGGCTGCCAATATTTACAAAATATTAAGGATACACTGATGTCAGAATTAATTCAGATTTTCATACACTAGGAAAATTTCTAGTGTATATAAACAATGATGCAATAGTATACCACATTAGTTTGCTACGAGTGTGTTTTCTTAAAACAGATCTAGAAGTTTTATCGAATGTCACTGAAAATTTAATAGCCTTTTTCATTTTACATAAGTATTAAATTTTGTTAGAAAGTGTTATAAAAACTGAGCTTGAAAACTCATTTATAATACGATCAATTCAGCAATACAAAAGAAAATCAAAGGAAAATAAATAGAAAAACTAAGAAAAAGTATGCATAAATAGTTAAAAATTAGAATTTTTTATACTTAAAAAATAATTACTTGAAGTAATTCTGTATCTGACACATCTTGTCCAGAAAATGTTGAAATTAACAAAAGTGCATCATTTTGGTGAGTCATAAAAGAAAAGCTGATACTTGAATCTCCTAATATAGGCTGTCCATTCATTTCTAAATAGCCAGTACCTTTAAATGTAGCAACTTTCAGAGGCTGAAAATGAGATGAAAACTATAAATTGTACTTACACACAATAAAGCTTTAAAATATTAGATAACATTGGCTCTCAAATTTTAAATCAAACATAAACAATATGTGAAAATGCAAAACTATTTTTCAAATTAAATCTCCTTGTTGGATGTTCACCAAAACTAGGTAAAATAGATATTTTTCAGAATACTCATCATCATGCAGCTTAACTACATTGAATAAAATCTTTGCATCAAAAAGCTGGAAATTTTCATTAAAGGTAATTTCATTTTATTTGACAGTTTATCTGAAAACAGAGCTTGGAAGAAAATGGCGAAATTACATAAAGGTTCCACTTTTCTTTCTTAGATTTACCTCATAAACACTATTTTAAGAAAATAAAACATTTTCTTAGCCCATTATATGTTTATCGGATTATACAATAATTATATATGTATAGTATAAGCAAGAAAATATGGGCAAATAAAAAATTGTGACACCAACCCTAGACTAAAATAGAAATGCTTTTTGATAGATTTATAAGTAATTTGGTGTCCAATAGGGATTTAAAAAGAAAAAAAATCCTTTGAGAAATTTAATAAAGAAGAAAAAATTGTAGGTTTTTTTTCTGTACACCATTAAAATGCAGAACAAAGCTTTATAATACAGAGGCCTTTTCTTCCCTCATAGGACAGCATGGGTGCAGGAAGGCAAATATGCTGCTGATAAAGAAAGAACTTTTGTACTGTCTAATTAATTTTTTTAAACAAATTAACTTATTTTTATTTGACTCAATACTACCAGCATTTTTGAGTATTTTTGCCATTTGAGTATTTAGTCCACTTAGAAGGCAAAATTGTTAATTCAGAATTGCCCTTAAACGGATGGTATTCTTTTCTCTATGAGAACCAATCAATAGTGTAGTGGAGTCAGAATAAACCAAAAATAGAGTTTTGACACTGCTTTTTTTAGTTCAGTATTATGCACAGATCATGTTATCTTGCATTTAAAAAAAATTACATAAAGAATTTTGTGTTTGTACATTTCAATAATTAAAAATAATTCCTTAAAATTTGTTACTGATTACCTAAAATGAAACAGCTTTTAATAAAGCGAAGAAATCTCTTCTTTCCCTACCACATTCAAAAGATAATACAAAAAATGGTAAAGCATCCCTTCATTGCTTAATTTATGACAAAACCTTTGGAGAAAATGTTGAATAAAATATAAGAAAACTGTGAAATTCAAGTACTGAACAGACAAATAATAAAATTTAAGTTGAAGGAATTTTTTTTAAAGCAACTTTTACATCAGCCAAATGACATGAAATTAACTAACATTTTAATTTAGTGGTCTTGAAATAATATAAGTATACTGAACACAAAATTTCGAAGTAATGTATTTTAGAAATATACAAGTAATCAAAGAAAAATAATAATTTAAACAAGACAATCCAACATACTATAACATCTATTCTGTATGAACTACAGTTTCGTTGCATAGCTGCCAACTCCAGAGAATAAAATTTGGGAGGTTAAAAAAAAAAATATTACAGAGATTCTTAAAAGTTCTTTGCTAACAGGAAGAACTAAAAATGTACACACAATTTATTACATAACAGTTTGATTGCATTTAGTAGGGGAGAGGAGGGAGGATTGGGACATTTTTTCATAGATATTTTTTATTCATTATCCCTTATTTATTTGTAGATGCAAATGATTAGATAATAAACTTACATGTTTTAGCTTATTTAAAAAAAATACGCAGCATTTAAATGTTGAATAATTTTATTACTTTTAACTAATTACAAATTACAAGAATTATGTCTCATTCCTCCCTCACGGGTGGGAGGAGCGGGACATGTGTATGGGAGGAGTGGGACACATTTTAAAATTTAAATAAAATCAGTGAATATCATAATGAGAAAGGTCAACACTAAACAAAAAGCAAGACTGTGCTCTACTGGTCCCACCAACTAATTGCGGGGGCAGCAATTTCATGATAATATAATTTTTTTCCTATCATACTATAGTCATCCTGTTGAGGAAAATTAAAATTCCCTTTCATGTCTTTTCTTAAAAATTGAACATTGTAGCTTTCAGTGTCATTGTCAATACTCTCCACCCTTGCATCATAGTAAACAATCGATTGTTTGGTGAGGAATTTGACAAGCACAAAATCATTTTCCCCTATATTTGGTTTGTCTTCCATCCAGTCAATCTCTTGTGCTATTTCCATGTCATCATGCACATGAGAACTAAATATAATTATTTAAGTAACTAAATATAATTATTTCATAATTTTCACATTTTTTTATATCATGGAAAGTTGAGTTGTCCATATGTGCCCCCCTTTCCCCTACTCTTTGCTATGTTTAATAGAAGGGAGGACTGGGGTGTCCCAGTCCTCCCTCCTTCAGAGTGTCCCACGCCTCCCTCTACATACTGCTTTTAAAAAATAACTTATCACATAAACCATGTTGGTTTTAGGCTTAACTAAACTGCAGATAAACATACATTATATCTTTAAGTATTCTATGACATCCTATTCTGTTTGTTCTACAAAATACTTGAGTAGAGAAATAAAACTAAAAAAAGTTTTGAAACCTTCTCTGGAGATGAGAAATTTAACTTTTTCCAAGTATGAGCTGAAAGTTGAAGCTGGATAAACTACAAATAGGAAACAACAAGAAGCTATATGTATGCCATATGTTGGTGAAACTGAAAATAAAATTAAGTTATTTATTTTGTCACAATTTTAGATGTCCCACTCCTCCTACTGTCCCACTCCTACCTCCTCTCCCCTAATTGTATTTGAAAAATCTGATTCACATTTTCAACACTTTTATTTTTAATGATTTTATGTAGAAAAAAGCAGAATTTTGGTCTGATTTAGTTTTAAACGATAAAACTAAATCTCTTTGCCCATAGACAAGAAATCTGTCATCTGAAACATAACTAGAACTATTTAATAATAGCTCAACATCAACATTTCTTTATGTAATTTCATGTATTATTTCCACAAGATAATCTATTTTTATTTATTTTTTTATTTTTTTTTGGGGGGGGGGGTAGTCAGTCATTTTATTAAATCACAATTGTTAAAATAAATCTGATATTTTATACACTGCCAGTAGATGATTGCCACAAAACATCACTTTAAATCAAAAAACTGGAATGTAATAATGTCTGTTTGCTACTGGCAGTAGCTTATTAAAAATTTGGTAAAAAAATTAAAATTTAAAATAGGGATCGATTTTTATTCTTAAGACATCATTGGAGATATAAAAAAGGGAATGTCAAAGAGAAAATATTCATTTTTAAGAGTGATGGAAAAAGATTAAAACAGGGATGTTTAAAATGTGCATAAAAAAAAAAAAAATCAGGAAATTTAAAGTGTTTTCGGGAGTTCAGGAGATCAACTTGAAATTTGGGAGATATGGCAGCTATGCATTGCATACCTAGAACTATTTTAATATTACAAAATATGTTTTGAAGGAATTAAAAAAATGTACATAAAAATAAATTACAAATTAATAAAACACTTACTCTACCAGAGCATCCAAGAGTCATACCATAGAAGCTACCTTTGTTTAAATCAATAGGTGTAGAATCTATTTGAAGATCTTTCATGCAACCAAAGAATGTGGTAAATGTAACTTCTGGCCATCTGAAAAGTAAAATTTTATGTAACTATATAGTGTAGAAAATCACAATGTTTCAATTTTAACAAATTAAGACAATTTATATCGTCACATATGCCTTGATATATACCTTAATATCTCATAATTAAGTCTATGTTTTAATCTTTCACATAAAACTGACAAACCTTTCATGAGTAAAATTAGGAGGAACTCCACCATAATATAAAGCACTCTCCCTTAACTCAAGAGCAGAAGAGGAACTACGGACAATATTTTCATCTAAAAATTCATCATCTACTTGCATTTGAGCTGAAATTGAAAATGATCTTTTGATTAGATTTCAAATCTTATTAACAGAAATACATACACAAGGAATATATCAATGTCTTGGATAAAAGAGACTATTTTTATGGTTGATTAATTCAATAATTGAGGTGGTAAGTTATAGGTTATCAGAAGTTATCTACCGATAGACTTTAAATAATATGAAGAGAAATTTTCTCAAATTACATATATATTTAATTGTTGAAACATTTATTATTTAATTTGATGGTATGACTATTTTTGACAAATATATACATAATTAACATTAAATCTTGAACTGTTACACTAAATAAGAGTTTCTCAAATTTGTTTTATTAAGTCAGAATGTTCTGCCAAGCACCTTATATTCTTATTTTCTTCAAAATCAAATTTGTTTATTTATTAAATAAATGTTAATATAAATATATTTATACTTTAAAAATCACATGTAATTTTGTAAAAGTAGGTAAGCAGGGGAAAAAAAAAAGACATTTCAATAATTTAATCCTAATAAAATTTGGTTAATAATAGTAACTAAAAAATCAAAGATGATATTTACATTAGCTTCTGATTTTTGTGCAGGTCTTTGTGCTTGAATATATTAAGCCCAAAACTGTAGTCAATTTAGATGCTTTGCTTTTACATGAATTTGTTTTAGAGATGTATATCTAGTCTTACTTATTTCAGACTATGAGAATTCTAGCTACAGTAGGTAATTCACAATTTTATTTATTTATTTATTTGATTGTTTTTCTTTTTGAAAATTTAAAGAGGATTGCAAAGACATATCTCAAGACTCAGATGTAGTCTATAGGCATCAATTTGAGAAAAACTAAATAAATCAGTATATTATTATTAACAAGATTCTTTTGATTAGATTATATAATCAGGTATGATCATCAGGATTACTGAGAACTAAAATAAAGTGAATTTTTTTTTACATTCTAGTGTAGAACCAATACACAATAGTAAAAGTTTCTAGCTTTTTACTATGTCTAGAATTTCATCAATGTTCTAAACTTTGCAAATATGAATCTTATCTGAAAAACGTAGGAACTGAAACATGATTTCCTTTCATTGATGAACAAAATGTACTTTGTCCTTACATCAGATATAATGAAAGTTGGGTGATATTTATAGCATATTTTACACAAACACATTTGAACGCATTTTAAATGAAATTTTGGATAATGTAGAGATGAAGTCTTGCAGATTTTTGAGAGGGTAAAAAAAAATTCAGGGGGAAGTTAAGAAAATTGTAATAATAATATAAAGAAAAATAATTTTTTATCACATGCCTCAAGTTGACTATAATCTTCTATTTAAGATACATTAAACATTTATTAAATAGAAAAAAAAGCTTTTATTTTTTTTAACAAATCTAGAAACACATAAAATAAAACAAGGTATTAATATATTCTGTCAAAACCAAGTAAATTTCATTTTACATCAATAAATGGGTAAAACAAAATTTACAGAGTTGACAGTTTGAAGAAAGTATAGCAGGATTCTAATTTTACCTTCAAACTTCTCTCTAGCAACTTCTACACGAACCCACTGGCCTGTATTGTACTTCTTTTTGCTTTCTAAGCGAATATGAACTTTACTATCCATCTTTATTTGAAACACTACTTTGCCACCTTTTAGTTCTAATGACATCATATGCCCCTAAAAATATTAAAATGTGATTTTTAAACTGCATACAATTCATTTATCCTGCATCATGATTCTTTAACAAGCAGCATTGGGAAAAATAAACATTGGGCATCATGTATTATGATATAATATGCTATTTGAAATGTGTTAATAACACTATATACAAAGGTATTACACTGAATTGTTAACAGTTGATAAATCTTAAGCTGGTGAACTCAGATATTTTTTAACTAATTTATAAATAAAGGTTAAATTGTGGGAAAAAAATATTTAGTTAGGTTGACCATTCCATTGTGGCAATGGCTATTTTCGATTAGCTAAAAAGTAAAGAAAAAAAAGTCTAGGTTGTATGGTTGTGATAAAATGAATAACTTAAAATATTTGAACTGTTTAAGCTAAAATGTAAAAGATCCTCAGATTAGCGATTTCATATTTTATAAATTTGTTCTTAACTACATTAAAATATTTCAGAGCTTTTAAACATTTTACTGCCTTCCCTTCATTTCTGCTATTTTTTTAAAAACAAAATGACTACAATCACTGACAAAAAATGCTAGCAATTAATCTTTTTTTTTGGGGGGGGGGTTATTAAAAAATGTCGATTTCATAAAAATATACGAGTGATACTTTAATTTAAAAGAGTTTTTGCAAAACATACCCTTATTTCGTTAGATGACAAAAATAACAGAGCATCTTCATTTAATGTTTTAAAACTCAAAACAGCATAAATATCGCTTTTTTTGTAGTATGGTATTTGTGATAAAATAGCATAGCTGTCACCTCCTTGGAACTCAAATGCATTGATATCAATATCTTCAGTAGCTCTGAAAAACAAAATATAAATTAAATTTAAAGACTTAATTTATCTCACATACATAAATCAGACATAATCAATGCAATTAAAAAAGTTAAAACTTGTTCAATCTTAATACTAGCAAACCTTTCCCATAAGGACTAATCAAATCATCATCATCACAGACATCAAAAGTTTTTTTCTTTTTTTTTAAACTTACACTACTATAACCCTTTCTGGATGGAATTGGCGGAAGTCAGTTCTGAGGTTTGGGGAAGAATTGAGACGATTTTAGCCGCGGAAGTAAAAAATATGGGTGTAGTGCACTTGAACATATGACACACAGTGTCTCACATTCCCAACATTCCCTCACATTAAATTGTTATTTGTCTTCCTTTTTCATTATGTTAGAAAGTACATCAAAATCCATTCATGAGACCTATTAGTCTTTCTTGTTTCATTTTGTTGAAAACTGTTTCAAAATTTGTCTTTTGATTTTTATTATGTTCGAAAGTGCATCCCAATCTATGTATGAGCTATATATATATTTTTTTCAATCCATTAAGTTAGAAACTATTGTATATTTCATGTGCAGACCTTATTTGACTTTCTTGTTTCATTATGTTGGAAAGTGTACAAATTTGAAAAATGTATTATAATTCATGCATGGGACCTATTTCTTTTTCTTGCAATTCAATTTGTGAAGTGTACCATAATCCATGCCCTATTTGTCATTCTTGTTTTACTATGTTAGAAAGTGAGGCATAATGTATGTGTCAGCTCTGTATTTATTGTTTCATTCAGAGCACCTAAGTTATAGAAAATTAACTAACACTTATTTAAAGGTTTGTAAAGATTAGCCACCAGAATCACCTACCAGCAGTTTTTAACCTCACCTAAAATAGTAGTTATGAAATTATATATGGCCAAAATACAGTCTAAGAGTGGTATAGAATCCACTGTTTTTTAGTACAAGATTGTAATGTTAGCTAAAATACATTGGTATGCAGAATTTTAATGGCTTTGAAGATTGGAAAGTAGTGAAAAATTCATTTTATATCACGGCAGTTTCTGAGAGAGTCCATGAGATGCGATTTCCAGTTGAGATTAATAGATGAGAATCTCTCAAAACATTTTTTTTTAATGCATCGATAGACTACAGTATAGTGAACTGAAATTCTTAAACCTGTCAGTTGCCAATTTTCATTTCAGAAATGAATTCTTATTTGTGACTAAGTAAAATAACATAATACAATTTAATCTTCTTTGAATATACGTAGGTTGCCTTGTATGTTTTTACAAACGACCAATAGGAGGTGCTACTGAAACTTTTCTTCAGGATATTCATAAAATTCACATTTTTCAAATTTAGGAATCAGTGGCATTATAGAAATTGCCTGCGTATTTTGTTTACACGAGCATTCTAAAGAAGCTAGTGAGTGAAAAAAATGGAAATAACTCGTGAAGGTTTTCGTTGGATGATTTTTTATGATTTTAAGAAAGGCCTCACTAGACAAGAATGCTTAGTATCACCTTGTGAAACTTCTGGTAATGAAGCACTATCAGAAAAGACAGTTTACAATTGGTTTGCAAAATTTCGTTGTGGTCATACGTTCGTCAGTGATGAATCTCATGAAGAACGACTAAAATCGGTAGTGATTCCAGACAACATCAATACTATGCACAACATGATTGAAGAAGATTGGCATTGCACATATCGTGAGATAGAAGCATCCTTTGGCATATCACAGACTGCAATACATTCGATTTTGCACGAACATTTAGCTGTCAAAAAGATTTGTTCCATATGGATTACGCACAATTTGACAGAAGCTCAAAAAGAGGCTTGTGATAATTGGAGTAAGGAAATGCTAAAAAAATTCTAATTGGGAACTGCAAAATCCGTATACAACATTGTTACAGGTGAATATACTTGGATATATTCGTATGAGCTGGAAGATAAACAACAATCCACTGTTTGGGTGTTTGCAGATGAACCGAATTCCATGAAAGTTGTTCGTTCATCAAGCACTTCTAAGAAAATGCTTGCTTGTTTCTATTGCCTTACAGAACATATCGTAACCATTCCTTTAGAGAATAGAAAAACTATTAACGCTAAATGGTAAACAGAAATTTGTTTGCCAAAAATCATCAACCAAATCATGAAAAACAACTAAAATCGATGCATCATTCTTCATCACGACAACTCCAGTTCCCACACAGAACGTGAAACAGTTGATTATTTGAAGGATAAAAATATCAAATTAATGTCTCATTGCCTATGTTCTCCTGATTGTCACCTAAAGACTTTTTCTTGTTTCCTTATATCAAACAAAAATGTGTGGGCAGCGATTTTCATCATCTCAAGAAGCTGTTGATACCTAAAAAAACCATGTTTCGAGATATCAATTTCAGAGAGAAAAAACTGTTTCAAGAATTGGTTTGAATGGGTGGAAAAGTGTATAAATCTTAAAGGACAAATGTTTTGAAAAGCAATAAAACAGTTTTTCCCCCAAAATTATGTTTCTTCCTACTTTTTGTAGAAACTTAAAAGGCAACCCTCGTATAACAATGCTATTAGAAATATTTTATTATACACTCACAAGTTTTTAACCCTTTCTTTTATCAAACCAACTAACTCTTTCAACTAAGAAATTAGAAATATTACATACCCTTCTTTGCATGCATCACAACCTTCATTAGTAAGGAAGTTCCACAATCCAACTGGCTTACCATCTAACAGAGCTTCGTATAAACACCCTGAAAATGATGAAGTCTGCAGCTCACTAGGACCCTAAAAATATAAAGATTTTATTTTTAATAAATTACAAATCTTATAAATAATGAAGTGCACCAGGAGAAAAATAGCAAGGAAATCAAAACTTCTGAAGAAATATAAATAAACACACACATACAAAAAGTCCTAAACATTAAATTTTTGGGGAAAATTGGTTTTTCTTTATGTATACATATTAGAATATCTAAACTGCAGTAGAGGTAATTTTTGTGTCCTAAGGAGTGGACATGAAAGCTGAAAGGGTTAAACTATTTTGTTATAAAATATATCATGAATAATAAACACAAACACTAAATTGATTCTTAAAGACGATTTTTTAGAGCTTCAGTGAAAATTGTTCATGAAATAAAAAAAAAGCAACATAAGCCATGACCGTGTGGAGAGGAGGAAGAAGGTGAGTAGTCTGAAAGGTGCTTAGTACACCTCACTAAAAAACCATACACACAGATTTAATGTTTGATTAGTGAACTTCTGATTTCTTTTTTAAAAGAAATGACGACAATCTATTAGATGTTTCTATAATAAAGTGGCTGATGATTCTGATTCTGATGTTTGAAGAAAAGATGTGCGCAACACTGTATGAAAGAATAAATTTAAAAAATCTTTACCTTAACACAGGAAATCAATATTTTTGGTAAAAGCAAATTATTTAGCAGACTTGGGACAAAAGAAACAACTTAAACAAATTGGTGGCACACATAATTTGTTGTTTTGGGGAGAACTTTTTTAAACAGGGTTAGTAGTTTAACAGTAGTTAAACAGGGGTAGTAGTATGTTATTTACATTCTTTCAATAACACCTTAATGTATCCTTATATAACACCTGGAGAAAACTGCCCCAAACTACAGACCATTAAGTTAACAGTGTGTGGTATACCAGAACCCTGGACCTTCACACTTCAGCCATCTACCAAAAGCAAATAATTTAGCATATATAATATGAAAAGCGAGCTTGGAGAAAATTACAATTCAAGTGAGAATATGCATAGATTAAGACTTAAAAAAGGTATATTACAGCACAAAAGAAATGAAAAGAAACCAGGATTACATAAATAAATTTTTAACAGGGAAATATTATTGTATGTATACATAAAAAAATAAATTAAGAAACAGAAGAAGAAGCCTTATTTTGATACATAAATATAATTTAGGTATAACTTTTTTGGTACTAGAATTATGACATCTTTAATGTTCTGCAGAAGAATAAAATGCATTATACAGTCAAAACAACCCAGGTCACAACTCAAATGTTAAAGCCTTTATCTAAATATGACTATACTTTTTTGTTCCAAACATAGCAGAACAAAACAAAACACAAATAAACATTTACCAAGAAATTAGTAGGGAAGCCTCCAATGAAAAATGCAGATGATGAATCCAAATCCATTTTTGTAAAGCCTGCAGTTGAAGCTCCAGTAACTTCATAAGGATCTGGTTTTTGGCCATCTGGAGTACGCTTAACACTCAATGTTCCAACATTTCCGATTCTGTTATTAAAAAAAATAATTTACATTTTTTTGGCAACAAACTTGCAAAGAAAAAAAATCTAAGACAATAACTTTTAGAAAATTTATTTTCAATATAATACTTAAAAAAACTTTTAAATAATTAGAATACAAAACCTTTAAAAAAAAAGCACATTTATTTACAAATGTAGCTTTGAATAATTTTGGGTCCGATTTTATGATTTTTGAGGTATTGGACCAACTATTTAAAATTTCTAGCTTTCTTTCTTTCTTTTTTTTTGTGAATTTCAGATGATCATGCATTTTTTTACCGAAAAAATATCATGTATTATAGAAATGACTGCTCTAGTTATTGTTTGTTACTGATTTAGAAAAATAATTTTAGTAAAGTTAAAGTAATTTTATAAAGTTAAACAATGGTGCAACAGTCTCTATGTGTGGCCAAAGCCTGCTCTGTCCAACCACTCCTTCATGACAATGGGTTCTGGGGTGTGGAAGGATATGCCTCGGTCAACCAGGCGTGAAGCCCCCAATTCTTAACTCCCAAGCAAGCTTGGTCCTCATTTTATTGACCCACTAAAGAGATGAAAGAGTGAGTCAACCTTGCCCAGCTTGGGAGTCGAACGCCGGACCTGTAGCATGGCTGTGCAATGCGCTACCATTAAGCCACCGGGCTTCTCTTTCTTTAATACTAACATACAAAAAAAAGGTAGATTGTTTAAACTAACAAAGAACTTTGTATGTTATTTACATTCTTTCTTAGTTTTAATCCTTTTTTTTCCTTCCCCAACCAAAGTTTTCAAAAGTATTCCATAGTTAAAACCGAAGAAAAAAAAATGGTCTGTAACTCAGGTTGAATGCAGAACCACTGCACAAGATGAACAGTTTTTGCAAGTTTTGAGATTTAAAAAAAAGTATTATACAGAGTGTACAAAATATAAATATTTATTGCCTGTGTATTCATTGATTGATAAAAAAAATTGCACGCATTAAATTTAACTTACAAAAAATATTATTATCGCTAATTTCAACACAATTACCTGTTGGCCTCTATTTTGAACCACTGGCTGTTCTTCAAAAACTGTTCAGAGTTAGTTTCAATTTCCTTATCATGTATAATAACTTGAGTTCCACCACCAACATTCCACAAAAATCTAATTTTTCTATTAACCATTTCAATGGCCATGAAATCTTCCTATTTGGAAACAGATTATTTATATATTTTAATACAAAAAATATAAAGTAACACATAAGTGTAGTCTTACAGAAAGAGGATAAATGGTATACTTACTTCTTTTTTGCTGCCAATGAAAAATAATAAGCTATCCTTTTTATTGGATTTTGTTGCAAAATTAAGGATTATACTGTTGGTAGTGGATGGTTCAATAACGGGCATATATGAGCGAACACATTTACCTGTGTAGTCAGATGTCAAACCAATTTTAATCTGAAAAAAAAAAAATTACTTTGTTAAAAATTAAAATTTGCTATAGTAATCAGTTACATTTGAAACAATGAATAATAATAATAATACAATAAAAAAGAGTATTAAAAAACCTGCAAATAAAAATTAAAAATTCCTAAAATGATGCAAAAACTGATTTTATATAACTGCAACATTTAAAGAAATCAGAAGTAAAAAAAAAAAAAATTTATTTTTTAAATATATTTCAAAACTCAGTGCTCAAGAAAAATAATTATTTATCAGTCTGCAAAATAAAAATGCTTTATACTCTAGCAATGCTTCTTTTTTTACAAAAGAGCGAGCATTTGAATGCAATTATTTACTCAAGAATAATTGTGGAAAATGTAAACCACAAAATAGAATATTATGAACAATACTCACACTAGAGGCTTTTTGTCTAGCTAGTAAGATTTTATCTTTCAATTCTTTTAAATTCAATTTTGTAATCTCATGCTGTCTTCTAACACGTTTAGCAGATGCATCTGCACTGTCTGCTAACTGAGAGGCAGTTCTGGTGTCTTCTCTAGCTTGTTCGACTAAAATACAAAAAATATAATATTAAACAACACAAAGCACACTGCACCATTAAAATTTGCACCAATAATTTAGTTTTTAAACTTATTAAGAAAACGCATGTTAAAATTAGACTAACCTAAGAGATTTTATATAAATCATATATTATAATTAATTTTAAGTCTTGAAAAAGAAAATCCTATCTTAAAAATGAGAAAGTTTCTAATAAGCATTGTCGTGATAAAAGTGAAATATAATTCATCATATTAATACATTAGAAATTTCAAAAATAAATACCCCCTCCACACCAGAAAAAGAAAGCAAATTAAATTAAATTACAGTAAAGCTTTTTTGAAAAGAAATGCTGATAAAACTATCGCGATTGTACACACAATTAAGCATTCAATATAAATTAAATGAATCATACTTACTCATTCTTGTAAGATTTTCTAATCCACCAACCGTTCTAGCTTGAAGAGATTCAAATTTGGGGATTAAATCATTATCCAATCGGTTAAGTAACTTATCAACTCTGTTATTAGCTCTTTTAGCTTTTCCTTCTGCCAGTCTGGCTTTCTCAGCAGCATCATCTACCATAGCTTTGACACCTGATACAAAATATAAATAATCCATAATACTCAACAATAATATAGATTTTTTAATGAGGTTTATGTATTTAATGAATGCACATTTTAATTTAAACACA